>JAFVLL020035038.1:0-35618 GCA_021397915.2 Tor tambroides | reverse complement strand
CAGTCTGAGGCTGCTGTATTTCGTAATTAAATCAATTAAACATTGATTGACATAACTCAGACCACCGTGAACGATAAATACCGAGCACAATGGTAAGTCTAGATGCCTATTTTTGCTTGTTACAATCACTTATTTTGAGTAGTTCGACTGTCTGTTCTGCTCAGCTAACAGGCTAGTGTGATATATGTCGATTAAAACAACACGACCAAGGTCATAAATCAAACTATATAGACATATTGTGTTGACTATAGTATCCAGTAGAAAAAATAATCAGCCTTTCATTGTTCTGTTTCGGGTCAGAATAGAATTAACTCCTGGCTAGTTATTTGATGCAAGCTTGGTATAATTTCTCTGTTAAATATCAATAATGTCTTTTCATATAAATAATACATTTATAATGGCAGCTCGTGCATCTTGAGCTATTAAAATTGTTCAATGCGTTACCATTATTCATATAAAAAAGCATGTGACATGTCCTCTGTGCATGATATTGGATGATTTGTGAGAATTAGGCCTAAACTTTTCTCCTGTTGTTCTTGTGCAGATCCGCTTTATCCTCATCCAGAATCGGGCAGGGAAGACCAGGCTGGCCAAGTGGTACATGCAGTTTGATGATGATGAGAAGCAGAAGCTGATTGAAGAGGTTCATGCCGTTGTGACAGTCCGTGATGCCAAACACACCAACTTTGTAGAGGTACAAAGCTAACTTTTAACATTTTATACTTGGTGTGGTTCAGAGGTCGGTATGAATTACTCGGCCTTGTCCTTGGCATCAAAAAGTTATCCACCTTATTCCTAAACGTGGAAGTAAGCCTATGGGCGAGACTTCCGGTTCATTAGCCGCTATAGGGAAATAATCTCTTTTAAAACTAAATTTGATCAAGATGTCACATAGGTCATACAAGGATCCTACTCAATGCATGTTTTGCAAGGTTCCTCTTTCTGTCAACCATATTTTATTGGACTGTCCAGCTTTTAATGTATTTCGAAAACTCTTTTATGAAGTGAACTTACTTAAAGAGTAATTTAGTATAATTTTGCCAGAAAAAGTTTTAGAATTTTTATCACGTTAATGTAAAAAATCTAGTGTAACATAACTTGTGTTTGTTTGTTTGCTGGTTTTTATTGTATTTGTTATACTTGTATTTTTTTAAATAGTTTTTTCCATGAAAATAGCCTAAGATGCTGACATGGCATTAAATAAATATATACTACTACCACCAATGTGCAGTATCAAGCAGCCAAACGAGCGGTTTTGTACAGCTAAAAATAGCTAGAAGCGAATGAGACCGGAAGCAAGACCCATATAATTTACAAATAGCTACACCCATTTTTACAGGAAGAATAAGGTGGATAAGTATTCAGTTTTAGAATTTTTAAAATATGATTATAGTCTTTGTAGGATTGGTATGTAGTATGCACATCACACACGTCATGTTGTATTAAAGGTGTTATCCAGGAAATGTACAGATCAGTTTGTTTAATATTCAAATCAAGGTGTTTATGGTCTTACATGTTATCCATTGTTTTGCAGTTCAGAAACTTCAAGATCATTTACAGGCGGTACGCTGGCCTGTACTTCTGCATCTGTGTGGATGTGACAGACAATAACCTGGCTTACCTGGAAGCTATTCACAACTTTGTTGAGGTAAATAAAAAGCTAGCTTTAAAAAAAATAGTTCACCCAAAAATGTGGGCCATCCAAGATGTAGATGAGATTGCATATTTGGATAAATTTAGCATTACATCACTCGTTCACCAGTGGATCCTCTGCAGTGAATGGGTGCCGTCAGAATGAGAGTCCAAACATCTGATAAAAACATCAGTAATACTCAAGTAATCCACACCACTCCAATCCATCAGTTAACATCTTGTGAAGCAAAAAGCTGCATGTTGGTAATAAACAAATCCATCATGTCGTTGTAAATGGTGCATGTTTTTTTTTTTCTTGATTCAGACGAGACAACTTTTTCACTGGAGAAAGCAATATTATGGATAGAGAACTCATATTTTAAGTTAAAAATGTGTTAATGGTGGGTATGTTTATTCCAAACACACACTTAATGCATACACATTAATTGATGGACTGGAGTCGTGGATTACTTATGGATTATTGTGATGTTTTTATCCACTTATTATATATAATTATTATTATTATATTATTATACAAAAGTTTTTGGACAGTAAGATTTTTAATATTTTTTAAAGAAGTCTCTTCTGCTCACCAAGCCTGCATTTATTTGATCCAAAGTACAGCAAAAATTAAATATTTGTACTATTTAAAAAATAACTGTTTTCTATTTGAACATATTTTAAAATAGAATTTATTCCTGTGATTTCAAGGCTGAATTTTTAGTTTTTAGCATCATTCCTGGAGTCACAAGATCCTTCAGAAATCATTCTAATATTCTGATTTGCTGCTCAAAAAACATTTATTATTATTATTATTATTATTATTACAAAGACTGGAGTAATGATGCTGAAAATTTAGCTTTGATCACAGTAGTGTATATCTATCTATCTATCTATATATATATATATATATATATATATACACGTTACTGTAATTAAATTACTTATCCACTGAAAAAGTAAAGTAAGGGATTACTGTTCATTTTTAGGTAATTTAATTACAGTTACTTATAAAGTACTTGCGTTACATACAGTAAATCATTTGAATAAATCATCATATTGAATTTGAAATCTAAATTTACCGTCTAAAGATAAAATTGAATGCAGCGACTTTAACCCTTCGCGCGCCGTCTCGTTCACTTTCAGATTTTCCTGATTCACAGAGAAACCTTAAATACTCAGATACATATAAGACTAAAATCAATAGAATCTAAAAAGCTTGAAGTGTCTACTTTTAAATGAATGAATTCAAATCAGAAACTAATATTTCTGATTATGTAATCCCTATGAAAGTAAAGCCAGGTACAGTCTTTCCTGTATCTGAAAGCTTGAAGTGTCTACTTTTAAATGAACGAAGTCAAATCGAAAATGAATATTATCTCATTATGCAATCTGTATGAAACTGAGGTACAGTCTTTCCCATATCTGAACTCATTATATGCAGTCACCTGCGCGCAAACGCCCTCACCTAGATACAAAAAAAAAAAAAAATCAAGATTCATCTAATTTTCATCATTTTTGGAAGAAGACTTGCTAAGAGGAATTTACCTCATAATAACAGCGCGATTTGACACATGGCTTTATTCAGCAGAGAAGATCATTTCTGTAATTTATTCTTACCTACATTAGTTAACGTGTTATTTTTACATAAACCTGTATGGATTTTACTAGTTGGGCTTTTCCTGAACATCTTGCCAAACTGAAATGTATTGTTTAACTTTTAAGCTTTTTTGTTATTCAGATATTTTGCAGAGTATTTATATTTGTTAACCAAAGAAGGTTACATTTTTTTATAAAAATGTTTAAGTATTACAGTTGTTTTAAAGCTAAAAGGCTAAACTATTCTGTTTGACTCAAACTGAAAGAATAAAGAGTTTAATTTCTGTTAAGGTTTATAGGGATTTTAAGATGTAGCCTAATTAGCGATTTGAATAATTAAGTTACTTATTGAGTAACTAAGTTACTTTTCAGACAGAGTAATTAGTAATTTAAATACAATATTGATGATGTAATTTTTAGTAACTGTAATTAATTACTTTTTGAAAGTAACTTACCCAACACTGTGTGTGTGTGTGTATGTATGTGTGTGTATATATATATATATATATATATATATTCATATTCAGCTGCCACCAAATAACATCGTTATCTAATGTGTTCTGCATTCAGTTGAGTAGTTAAATGGCGTAATCAGCACGCTTCCTGAGTACTAAATTGATTACGCTGCACAGAATCCATAATTAAAAACCTCTCTTATATGCACTTTTATTAAGCGTAAATCAAAATGAGATATGCAGACTCTTAAGGGAAGTGTGGGCTGTTAGCTTTGAAACGTCAGGAGATTAACTTTAATGAAGGTCTTTAATGTTCAGCATGATAAATGTACTTTGCATTGGTTTTTAAAAGTGATTGCCTGCTTGTTCTTCATTAAATAACACAAATATCAGCATAATCAAGCTCTTAGTCATTAAAAGAAATACTGGAATGTTGGGTATGGGCGATATAGCTTGATATTTGTGTATTTGCTCAGAAATGGCTTTAAAGATAATTCACCCCCAAAACCTCCAATCAGGAGGATCATCATTTTGGCCAAACAGCCACAGTTATCAAGCAGATTCGAAATGTTTAATGCAAGCAGTAAAGTATGTGAAAAATTGAGACCAATCAAGCATGTTTTCCACACTTTTTTTTTCTTAAAAAATGGAAACAAAGGAGAATCATTTTATGTGTCCCACAATATGCATCTCTATGCATATTATCTAAGAGATTTTAAAGCATTTAAAATGCTACACAGTGAACATTTTTCAAAGAGATGTCACGAATCATTGAATCATTTGAAGTTAATCTGATTTTCCAGCTTGATAGTTTTTGCAATTGATATTTAAAGTGTGTTACAAATAAGGCGGCACAAAACTGAACCACTGCCGCAGGCTTTAGGGAACTAAATGGCTAAATTAAGAAGCGCATTAAAATCACTGGCATTATGTACTTTTATATTGTCAACAAAATGATATTGAAAATAATGTTCTTAATGAATACAAGTGTAATGCTCAGTCTTACCCTAAATGTTTCCAATCTAAATACCTTTTAATGTAACATGGATAATTAGACAATGAGCTTCAGCGAAACCTCTCACCAGGTAAATAAAGGAGCGAAGTAGCAGCGCTTGTATTGCCGTAATTTTCCGTGTCTGAGAGACTAATGGAATGTGGCCGTGAGAGAAACCAGCAGCCAGGAGTTCAAGAACATTGTGACATGGATTCTAGGACTTCCTCTGACCTTCACTGTAAACAACTCCCCCATCATATCCCACATCACTTGAGCCCAAAGTGGCCCACTATCCTGAATAACACTGCATTAAAAACAAACAAACGTGGGTCACCAACCTAAAACGGTCAACAGCTACCCGTCACTGATTTTGCTGCTTTTTATTGAGGTGAACGATAGGCTGCTGTGGTTAAGTGTATCCTGAGAAGATGTTGCTATGAATCAAACGGAACTGATCTATATTTTTCTTTTTTCACAGGTTTTGAATGAGTATTTCCACAATGTGTGTGAATTAGATCTGGTCTTCAATTTCTACAAGGTAAGTGTAGAACTAAACTAATACTAACACTTTTCTATTACAAAAGCATGTATCTATCTATGTAGCTATCTATATAATTATTAGTATTACAAGGTTGGTAAGGTGTTTTTTTTTTTTTTTTTTTTTTAAATGCTCCTGAAAGAAGATTTTCAAGCTTCTTATGGTCACCATAAGACCATAAAGCTTCTTATGGTTATTTGATTAAAAATTAAAAAAGACAGAAATAATGTGGAAAAATTATTGTAATCTAAAATAACTGTTTACTATTTAAATATTTTTTTTTGTCATCAATTTTTTATTGTTGTTTTGACATCTTTTGACATACAGAAAAACAAGTATTTGAGACATAGTATGCTTCAGAATATACGCAAGACTATACATGTACTACAGATTACGTCAAAGAAAGATATCCATACAAAAACCTTAACATTCAAACCAGTACAACAGTGTATTTAAATCTATTTTAAAATGTAATTTATTCCTGTGACACTAAGCTGAATTTTCAGCATCATTACTCCAGTTTTCAGTGTCACATGATCCTTCAGAAATCATTCTAATATGCTGATTTGCTGGTCAAGAAACATTTCTTATTATTATCAATGTTGAAAACAATTGTGCTGCTTAATAAGGCATTAATGTTTGCCTACAAAACCACCTCTGGCTCTGCACCCCTTTACCTAAATTCAGTACTTCAGACCTATGTGCCCTCTAGAAGCTTGCGTTCTGCAAGTGAACGACGCATTATTGTGCCATCCCAAAGAGGCACAAAATCACTTTCACAGACTTTTTCATTCACTGTTCCCACCTGGTGGAATGACCTGCCCAACTCAATCCAAGCAGCTGAATCCTTAGCCATCTTCAAGAAACGGCTAAAAACACATCTCTTCCATCTTTATTTGAGCCTCTAACTCTATCACTCTCTATTCCAATTCTATTTTATCAATCTGTCGTCTTTTTATAAAAAAAAAAAACCACACACACAAACCCTTGACCCTCTATCAATTGCATATTTATTCTCTGACTGCTACTTTTTCTTTAAAAACTAACACTAGCTTATCTACTTTTTTTCTTAAAAAAAAAACACTAGGTTTCTTTTTTTCTATATTCTATCTACTTGTTTTCTTTAAAAAACAAACAAACAAAAACACTTGCTATGTGTACTGCATTAGGCTAACCAAGACTTGTCATATCGCTTACATGTTGTTGCTCTTTTGTTGGTTTTGATTGCTTCTATTGTCCTCTTTTGTAAGTCGCTTTGGATAAAAGCGTCTGCTAAATAACTAAATGTAGGGCCCTATGAAATCCATTTTATTTTTTCCCAAATTCCGTTTCATTTTTTTCTAAATTCTGTTTTTTTCCGTTTCATTTTTTTTCCTTTTTAATGGTGAAATAAAATTGTATTAATCAAAAAGCATGTCTAATTAATTAAAATAATGAAACTTATACAATTTAACATTAATTTATTAAAAGTGTAACAAAAATGACATCATGTTTAGGGCCGTATGAAATGTTTTATTTTTTTTCTCACCTTATGTTTTATTGTTACCAAATTCTGTGTTTTAGCATGTCTAATTATTTGAATGCATACAAACAATTTTTATTTATTCTTATAGTAGCCTTATGAAATGTTTTTTTCCCCCTCAGAAATTCTGTGTTGTGTATTTAAATTTTACTGGTTATCAGACAAAGGCTAAAAACATTGATTTAATTTATATTTTAATTAATGAAAATTAAACATTTAAATTTTTGGCAAATAAAGGGGATTTACTACTAAAATTAAAATATTTTGTGATTATTTCTTAAAAAAAATAAAGTTGTATTATTTTTCAACAGTAGTAGTAGTTAGTAGTATTATGTGCATTCTACTAAATAATAGTAATATAGCCTATTTCTGGCACAATGTCTTTAAAAAGTTAAACCGAACTTTTATTTTGACGGGTTGCCGTGAATACCTTTAAAGTACTGTGTGTATATGATATGACGCTAGTTATACTCAAATGAATTGGTAAAATGCTCGTAAACTGACTCTCAGAGCAGTTTTGGAGATTGTTCATGTATTTATGTCCTCATTGAGACTGCAGACGCTGAAATCACCGCGCGTGTATATAGTAAACAAAACCGCGCGTCTGCTCCATTCATACAGAGACGCGCAGAACATGCAGAATTCATATTTAAATCGACTTTTGTGGCTTAATATTTACAGATACTAGTCCATATCGCGATTTGTTTTAAGTGTAATGACCTACTTTTGATTAATTCATCCAAACTTTGACAAATTCCGTGACATTCCGCGTTAAACTGTAAATTCCGTTTTTATGACTGGATTCCGCGATTCCGTCCGCGTTTACTGCATCGCGGAAATCACAGGGCCCTACTAGATGTAAATGTAATAATTTTGTGGAAACGGTGATACTTTTTTCAGGATTATTTAATAAATATAAAATTTGAAAGAACAGCTTTTCTTTGAAATAGAAATATTTCCTTGTCACATTTTATCGATTTAATGCATCCTTGATAAAATCAAGTGTTAATTTCTTTAAAAAAACAAACAAAAAAAAACTTACTGACATGATTCAACATGACTTACCTTAACCAATCAGAGGCCTCATTGTTAAGGTAAATGCTTGGTTGCATCTATCCATGGAGTGTTTCAGTAAGAGGAACATTTAGAAGAGCAGAAAAAGGCAGAAAAAAGGCCCAAGCAGCAAAAACTAGTGAGAGAAAAAGATTTAATTAGCTCTGTTTCAGCAGCAATGCAGCTCCATGGCAACAGGTATTTTATGCATAATTACAAGAGTCATACAATTAAGAACATCCACATCCATTCAGCACGAGAGGGAGGCTGCCGCTGAAGGAAAACCAGAAGTAATTATAGAAAAAAAGTTGCCAGAGTTAATTGCATTTGATTTCTGCTCAGCTAATTACCTGATGTATTTTTGATTCCGCCTACTGAGTGAACAGTTAGGCCCACACTAAAGCCACACTGATGAGATTTGGTTTTTGTTAACCCTGTAAAGCCTACTATATGGAATAATAAGAGAGATCTGATTTTTTTTTTTTTAAATAGAACAATTTATTGAATCTTTAGACAAAATATGTAAAGAGTATCATATTTGATACATCAAGCTTTTTTGGCTTCAAGTAAAATATGGAGCTCATATTTGAGTAGCACAAAAACACATTTTTATTCAAAGACCCAAACTGAGCAGAAATAGCAATTTAGTGCAGTTGCTGATATTAATATGGCCAAAAAGTATGAAATTCTGATCGCTTGTCATTTAAATTAGTGAGATCTTTATAATTGTATAACAGACTACTTGCATAAAGTGCATATAAATACCAGTTATAGTATATAACTGATATTTAATTATAGTAACATGATATTTAAATGTTTAGTTTATGATCAAAGCTCTGTAGTTTTTATTGTGAGGGCAAAACATATAATGCAATTAAAATAACTGAGAGATGAACAAATAAACATGCCTCAAAAGTCATATTTATCATATTATGACAGTGTTGGAAACAGGTTACAGATTACAAGTTACCCTATTTAAAATGTAACAAGTAATGTAACTATTTGATTACTTTTTGATCACTTTTCTAAATTTCTAACGAATGTTTTCAACTGTTAATCATTTTCAAACATTTAAAGCAGGCAGGGTTAACCTTACACTAGCGTTCTTTCAAAATACTTCTTTACTTGAATTAAGATTATAGTTTAATTTTAAAGCACAGCCACCACAAAATCAGACTTTATCGCTTCTTTTTACTTTGCGATCATTCTGAGGTTAAATACAGATTTAAAATCATAAGAAACTGTTTAATAGCTATGATAGTGTTTTTGAAATCAAATCTTTGCATAGCTATGACAGGAAGCGCTGGCATCTAACAATGCCTGGGTGGGGGGGGGGGATCCTAAAAAAATAAAGCATACACACAAACCCAAATAGCAAAATAAAACAGTTACCGGATAAGCATGTGTCCTAAACTCCTGAAACACTGGTGTATCATATTTTAGAGCAGTCAATGCAATTTTGATAAGAAATCAATCATATCTTTATATGTGTGAAAATATTCAGATGTATTCCCCTTTGTAATCGTTAACATTTTCTTAAGTAACTGTAATTTAATTACACTTTTTTTTCTCAGTAACTGTAACAGATTACAATTATATTTATTTTGTAATTAAATGACGTAACTCTGTTACATGTAACTAGTTACTCCCCAACACTGGGTAATGATTTCACAGCAAAAAGACATGCAAGCTATTTTACTATTATACTAAAAGGCTGTTTACTTGCTAAAAAAAAGTATAAACTATCAGTCAGATGACAGAAGGCATGTAGTAGATTGTATAAAACCAGTTTTTCAGGAAGTTTTGAGTAGTTTTTGCATATGATAAGGACAGATTTTGAGTTTCAAAAATAACAGTGAACTGATAAAAACGCCTGTTGCTGTTGTGTTTCAGGTGTATACAGTGGTGGACGAGATGTTTCTGGCAGGAGAGATCAGAGAGACCAGCCAGACGAAGGTGCTCAAGCAGCTCCTCATGCTGCAGTCTTTGGAGTAACGAGCCTGTCAATCAATCAACCGCCATTGCTACAGGCCCCGCCCACCCCTGCTGCAGCCAAGCCATAATATTTGTTGCGTATGGATGTCGTCTTGCTGAAATACATCCACAAACATTTCACTTTTTTTATTTTTTTTATTTCACGTCCACGATGAAGGACGTTGCCATTCTGTTCACATTCGCAAGTTTATGAAACCTCCCTGGTGATTGACCTAATTATTCTTTGGCATAGCCAGAATTGAATACTTCAGCAATTTTATAGCACAGTAGACTTCAATGTCTCCGACTGGCAACCTCTCCAACCCCGTTCATTAACACTAACACAGATAATAGCATCATGTTGGCCAAAATCTGCCATGGCACGGAAGCATCGGTCCTGTAAATGCAAAATGGGCTGCACTACTATATATATATAAAACAAATACATTTTCCCCAGCTCAGTTAATGAAGTGGTCAAATCCAGTGTTAAGAATCTGTGAAGGTTGTTTTGTATTGTGTACATATACCTACATTATATATGCATCTATTTTAAATGTAAATGTTATGAACTAACCAGTCATTCCAGGCATCTAAAAACTCACAGTTGTAATTGCATTGAAGTCTGTTGGTTTTATGGAGAACTCGAGCCAGCGATTAGCGAGCGCTTTAGAGAACAAGGCTGAGTGGAAGAATGGAACTCGGGGGGAAAATGACAAAAGATGGTCTACTTTTAATTTCCCCTTTTGTGGCGCTGGTTCCCTCGCGCCAAGAGCTCTATGGCAACTGCTCAGCCTCGAAACGTTCCATTACAGTTCGATTCATGAGTAACTATGAGAATCTGTCTTTACTTTGTACATGTATGTTTTATATTGTCTTTCTTTTTGTCCCTTCTGCCTTAGAGTATTCTAGATCCTGCCTATTTGTCCCTGTGAGATTGCAGAGTTGAAGTTGATGTAAGTGGTGTTACTCTCACGTGTGTGTTGCTGTCAGTGTGTATATATACATACAGGTGAAATAAAGACAATTAAAACTACTTCAAGTGTGTGTATTTCATATAATGATATTGCGTTGAGCGCTGATGAGTGATGTGTTCTGAGAGTCGTTGTTTACATGTAGTATACCGCCATCTACCGGATACTGGCGATTATGTAAATATTTGACGAGCTCAGTAGCTCGCAGTAATGATGTGTTTTGGCTTCTGATTACAAGAGAACAAGCGAATGCAAAACTGACGTTCAGTTAATGGATGAATATGTAACAGTAATTTAATAAAATATAATAAATGATCAAAGTTAAGGCGCATACAAACAGCACAATTATTAGTGATTACTAGTAGAGGGATATTTCTTACCGCGTTATTTAAGCATGAGGCGTCCGGTGTTCAATTCCGTGTATTTTAGGGAAAAAATGTGGGAAAACGTTTACTGATTTGATTAGCTTGACGTGTAGACCTGTTATTCACCACCTTGACACAATCCATCCCGCTGACACCTGCAGGTGAGGAGATTTTGAAGGATGGGAGAGAAGTGTACAGCGCGGAAATGTGTAGAAAATAATTTTCAGTGAGATGGGCAGCAGAGAGTGACAAAAAAATCGTTTTTTTTCTGTTTTTTTTTTTTTTTTTTTTCATTTTTTTAAGAAATCTTTTAAAATGGACAGACATTTAAAACGGTTTAATTCATGTTTTAAATATAGCAATAAAATTAAAAGTAATCATTTTTAAATGCCAGTCCATAAAATACAGGTGGAGATTGATAAAAAATACCAATAACAAATTAATGTGTAAACTGAAGATGAACTGAAATGTTTTAACATTTAACACCATTAATTTGACACTCCATAGGTCTTAATGTTGGATGTGCAATGATAGAATTATGTTAAAAAACATGATTATGAGAAAATAATTTTAGCTATTGATAAATATTTAACAACTAAATGTATCATTCAAATTAAAATGTTTACTTGTGAAATATTTTTTATATTTTATTACATTTAAGGCTATATTACTTAATAACCAATACCAAGAACTACACTGAACAAAATTATAAACGCAACACTTTTTTTTTTGCCCCCATTTTTCATGAGCTGAACTCAAAGATCTAAGACTTTTTCTATGTACACAAAAGGCCTATTTCTCTCAAATATTGTTCACAAATCTGTCTAAATCTGTGTTAGTGAGCACTTCTCCTTTGCAGAGATAATCCATCCACCTGGCATATCAAGATGCTGATTAGACAGCATGATTATTGCACAGGTGTGCTGTCCACAATAAAAGGCCACTCTAAAATGTGCAGTTTTATTGTATTGGGGGGGTCTGGCGGGTCCGAAAACCAGTCAGTATCTGGTGTGACCGCCATTTATTTATTTTATTTATTGGTTTATTTAATAGGGACCATGCATATTCATGAACATTGTTGTATAAAAATACACCATGTAAATATGCCAGAATTAGTAAAAAATAACTACTTTTCATCTGCAGTCCCTAGGCAGGTAACATAAAACTAACATAAAAACAACCAAACAATAATACAACATTCATTCACTATAAATGAAAAAGTACACATAATAATGACATATACATTAACAACAAAACAAAACAAAATTACATGATGGAAAAGACATTGTTCATCCACCTCTAAACTACATTCAATTTAACAGTGAAAGTGTATAGGTGATAAATGTGTGACAGTTAAAAATGAATACATCTCTGGTTTTCTAGAAGCCACTGTTTTAAGTGAGTTTTAAAGGTGTTGAATGTAGGACACTCTTTTATTGGGAGGGGCAAACTATTCCAGAGTTTACCACCTATACGTTTTGTCCAAAAGTGGTTTCTTAAATGGTATCACACAGTCCCCGTTTACAGAGGCTCAGACTCACCTCCGCTTTCAAGTCTTTGAAAAAAGCCATGCAGCGGAGGGGGAGCAAGATTATGTAACACTTTATATACCAAACAAGCATACTTAAGACGTTTGAAATTGTCAAAGCTTAAAAATTTATGTCTAAGATATCGCAATGGTGGAATGACAATGCCTTTTTATCAAAAATTTTTATGGCTTTCTTAAATAGAGATTCAATACTTTTAAGAGTAGTTGTGCTAGTTAATGACCAATTTATAAAACAATACTCAATATGTGAAAAGATCATAGTATATAAGAACAACTTGGCAGCTTTGTGGTCAAGAAATGGTCTAACTTGTTTAAAATTCTGCAAATTGAATTTAACTTTATTTGCCACCTTTTTTACATGACGTTTGAATGTTAGAGTGGAGTCATATGTGACTCCTAGATACTTGAATTCACTAACAATATCAAGCTCCTGTCCTCTAAGGAACACATTAGAATGTGACACCTTCATATTTTGTTTGGTAAACGCCATACAGACTGTTTTTTTGGTGTTTAGGTAGAGACATGACTTAGTAAGCCAGTCATCAATGTGAGCCATTGCAGATGGGTGTGGATATCTCTTGGTAGTTCTTAGCATATGTAAAGATTACAGCATCATCTGCATACATCTGAACATCAACATTTTTACATGCCTCTGGCAGATCATTTATATACAGTGTAAACAGAATTGGACCAAGTATGGAGCCTTGAGGGACCCCTACTGGACATTCACAGAATGGAGACTTTGAATCATTAATACGAACACATTGTTTTCTACTGGACAGATATGATTTTATCCAGTTGAGAGCTTGTTCGGAGAAATTGAAATGTCAATTTAGATAAAAGAACTTCGTGATTAACAGTATCAAAAGCTCGCTTTAGATCTAGAAAGACAGCACCAACATAAGAACTCTTATCCAGGTAGCCTTTAACCTTTTCCAAAAACAAACAGTTAGCTGTTTCTGTTGAGTGATGAGCCCTGAACCCAAATTGCATAGGGTGAAATGAATTACTGCTTTTATTGAGATGTTGAATCAGTAATTTAGCCACCCATTTTTCGACTATTTTAGAAACAACAGGCAAAATACTGATTGGACGATAATTGGCCATATCTGATCTTTCACCTGATTTAAAAATGGGTGTGACCAGGGCCATCTTCCATGCTGATGGCACAATAGATTGTCTTAAGGACTGATTAATAAAATATGTAATAGGCTGTAGAAGGGTCTCACGCAATGCAACAAATCTCCTTCGCATAGAGTTGATCATGTTGTTGATTGTGGCCTGTGGAATGTTGGTCCACTCCTCTTCAATGGCTGTGCGAAGTTGCTGGATATTGGCAGGAACTGGAACACGCTGTCGTATATGCCGATCCAGAGCATCCTAAACATGCTCAATGAGTGATATGTCCGGTGAGTATGCTGACCATGCAAGAACTGGGATGTTTTCAGCTTCCAGGAATTGTGTACAGATCCTTGCAACATGGGGCCGTGCATTATCATGCTGCAACATGAGGTGACGGTCGTGGATGAATGGCACAACAATGGGCCTCAGGATCTCGTCACGGTATCTCTGTGCATTCAAAATGCCATCAATAAAATGCACCTGTGTTCGTTGTCCATAACATATGCCTGCCCATACCATAACCCCACCGCCACCATGGGCCACTCGATCCACAACGTTGACATCAGCAAACCGCTCACCCACACGACGCCATACACGCTGTCTGCCATCTGCCCTGTACAGTGAAAACCGGGATTCATCCGTGAAGAGAACACCTCTCCAAAGTGCCAGACGCCATCAAACGTGAGCATTTGCCCATTCAAGTCGGTTACGACGACGAACTGCAGTCAGGTCGAGACCCCGATGAGGACGACGAGCATGCAGATGAGCTTCCCTGAGACGGTTTCTGACAGTTTGTGCAGAAATTCTTTGGTTATGCAAACCGATTGTTGCAGCAGCTGTCTGGGTGGCTGGTCTCAGATGATCTTGGAGGTGAAGATGCTGGATGTGGAGGTCCTGGGATGGTGTGGTTACACGTGGTCTGCGGTTGTGAGGTGGTTGGATGCACTGCCAAATTCTCTGAAATGCCTTTGGAGATGGCTTATGGTAGAGAAATGAACATTTAATTCATGGGCAACAGCTCTGGTGGACATTCCTGCAGTCAGCATGCCAACTGCATGCTCCCTCAAAACTTGCGACATCTGTGGCATTGTGCTGTGTGATAAAACTGCACATTTTAGAGTGGCCTTTTATTGTGGCCAGCCTAAGGCACACCTGTGCAATAATCATGCTGTCTAATCAGCATCTTGATATGCCACACCTGTGAGGTGGATGGATTATCTCGGCAAAGGAGAAGTGCTCACTAACACAGATTTAGACAGATTTGTGAACAATATTTGAGAGAAATAGGCCTTTTGTGTACATAGAAAAAGTCTTAGATCTTTGAGTTCAGCTCATGAAAAATGGGGGCAAAAACAAAAGTGTTGCGTTTATAATTTTGTTCAGTGTAATAATAACAACAATTACTATCATTTTTTTTTAAATCTTACTCTTATCTTAAATCTTATCAAAACCAGATTAAGTAGATTGCAGATCAGATGCATTTTAACTAGTCTAAACGAGTTATGTTGAACTGCTGGACTATGCAACACACTCATATAGCAATTAGTAACTATTTTACATTTTGGTGGCTAAATTGCATGAACTTGTATGAAATCTCATTTATATGTTTTGATATAATCTGCTTGTGCCCCACTGATAGTTAGGTTTAGGGGTGGACCTTCATGCTTGGCTTTTTTCATACAGAAATCATGTTTCCGTACAAATCACATCATATGAACTTTCTCTCCGCCTCTTAAAATAGTTACATTTTCAGGTTTGGGAGTATTATCATTTCTATGAATGTCACGTTTTATGCATCTGTCACTTTAGAAATAATTGGATTCTAATTTGAATAAACAGCATTTGTTAAAGAACAAAAAGGTGAAACGGCAACTTGCTCACCGTTACACACTCTCACACAAAACAGAGACCACAGAAAGACGACATATTCACATAACATAAAAAACAAGCAAACTTTAATTAGAACCTTAATCTTTAAAATGAACAAGCACCCCTCCCCCAAACACTCCGATAAACAAATTCAATCTTATTTACAGCATAGATGATTCAGATATACAGTATTTATGAATGAACAAATCACACTGGTTACTAAGCAACAACTGGTTTTATGCAGTACTTTGAACTACTCTTCAAATGCACTCCATATTGATATTTGGTTATGAAAGGCTACCAAACTCCACTACAAGAGCCAGTGAATTTCTTCTGGCTGAAGCAGTGGAGCCGTTCTAAAGGTGTGGTCACATTTGCGAAATTTCGCAGACAAAAAATTGTCTACAGTCAATAGTGCTCACATTGAGGTCACTTTCAAACCACACAGCTTTCTGCTGTTCAATTCAGCAAAATTGAAGCAGTTGCGAAATCTATCACCATCATGCGAAATTCCTGATCGAGTGGATTCCTATTCAAATGAGTGGATTTTGCACGCACAACAAAAAAGAAGAAAACAAAGCTGAACAGTAAATTTCGCCTGACGAAATTGTCAAAAACAGCACTGAAGAACAGATATTGCAAGTAAAAACATTCAATTGTTCATTGTCGATAGCGTAGCAATGCCTGAAGCCACTTTCACTTTCAAACCAAGCAGCTTTCGGCAAGCCTGAACACGAGCGAAATCTGCGCGGGGAACTTTACTGCCATTACACAAACTCCCTATCACGTCGATTCCTATTTAAAAAGCTGGATTTTGCGAATAAAATTTTGCTGAGCAATGATGACTGCGATCGCCTTTCTTGACGTCGTGTACCACAGTTCAATGGGACCATATAGCTTCGCCATGCAAATTTAAGGGTTTAACAATTTCAAATCCGCTAATTATCGGTACCATAAGGAATATTCCAGGTTAAATACGTTGGTCAGCATCAGTGACGTGCTGTTAAGGAGAAATAATATAGAAAAGGTGTAAAGGTGTGATCAATATCTGTAGGGCTTAGGTCGGACCATTTTTTTGCCCGCAAATTTTTGCCATGCAATTTTGCGTAATGGGCAAAAACGCTCCTTTTAGTCATTAGTGCAGCAATGTATAAAGCAGAGCTCACATCATAAAGCAGTTTTCTGTTGGTCAGGATGTAGGAATTCAGCTTTCCACATTTTCTCAAAATCCCGATCGCACAGATTCCTATTGAAATTAATGGAATCGCCAGTGAAATTTCGTAGCGCAACGATAAATGTGACCACACCTTATGCATAAAATTGAAATTATTTTCTGAAAGCAGTGCGGTCACACTACACTTTTCATTCCATTAACTTCCACTGATGAAGATGTGGTCACATTAGCGAAATTTCATGGTCAAAAAAGGTGTGTTGTCAAAAATGGAGCAAATGTATGAGGCACAGCTCAAAAATTAGTCACTTTTAAATCTTAAAATTAAGCTTTTTGGTTTGTCAACATGGCAAGTCTGCATAACCAATTTGAACCTGTTGTGAAATCTGCGTAGGGAAATCTTTTACACTCGCGGAAATTCACAATTGCGTGGATTCGTATTAAACTATCTCAATTTTATGCGAAAATTTGCCAAACTACAATAAATTTGACCACAACTTAAGCATGCGAATGCAAGAAACAGAAAACGGAAGCGCATGCGAGTTTGGTGAACTCTGCTCTGCAAATTCATATCACGTGAATACATGACCAACAGAAGACTCATGTTAGTGTAACCCATGTTAAAATATGACATAAGAATAAATAGTTTAAAAGCTGTATAAATAAGTTTGAAAGTTAAGTGATTCATTTAAAATGTAAGTTAATTCATCAAGAGTTAATTAAAAATGTTAATACAACAATTTAATGTTTAAAATTAAAAGTATGCTGACAGAAAATTCATGTCATTGCCCCTTTAAGGGACTAGTGACACTAGACACAGCATCCCAGTGACGCTGCAGCAGAGGAGAAATAGGAGAGAACGAGCTGTGTTTAATAAGCAGAGAAAAGAGTGAAAAAGTTGATTTTGCAGTTGAAAAACGTAACTTACCTGGTCGGGAACTGACGGGGATTTTATGAGAACTAAGCCACACCGGTTTTGGTGAGTTTGAGTTGTTTTCTCGCATTTTGCCGTGTTGTATTTTTTTTTTCTTTCTTTCTCTGGCGAGAGCTAACATTAAAAACGTAGCTGTTTACAATGAACAGCCACATAAACTGTTACCAGTTAATATTTTGGGTTTATGAAAACTGTGAATGTTATAAAAGTGAATGCTTTTGTAAATGAAAGATGGTGCGGTAGTTGTGGGAAACGGAGCCGTGAGTTAAAAGTGAGATCGCTCCGCCGCCATTTTAGAGGTGAAAAAGCAATCGTAGCAGTAACGCTACAACTCAGAGATCAGGAACATTCATTTGTGTAATTTGAGGATTTAAAAAGAGACTTATTGTGCTTATGACCTGTTACACAGGTCAGGTTTTGCTTCTTGGTTTGAAGCTCGGTCGGAGTGATTGGTCTGCAGGCGCGGGCGCGCACATGCACAGACGGGATTCATGAGATGGCGAGCCAGACCCGGACTTTTCAACTCATCTTTTCCATCGCATCAGTGAGGAAAACCTCCCGCGCATGGTGACTGCCGGAGTGGTAGGGGTATCAAATTGGTTTCGAGCTGAACTGAAACTGATTGAACTTATTATTTCTTGGACTGAATCGAACTGAAACCTTACTGAACTTGAATAATTGAACCTACATCTGGACTTGAACTTGAGTTTAAGGTGTTATACTTTTATTTTCATATTGAGTTCATATGTTGGAATGTGATTTGAAATGCTTGTGGTCCACTTGATTTGGTTGTGTAAATTGAAGGTATTTTCACTTGTAAAAGAAAGGGAAAAGAGTTAACTCATGAAGAAAAATAGGAATTCCAAAATAAGTGCAACCTAGGAAAAGCTGGTCTAACTTAGATTAGCCTGACTAAAATAACTTAGGTGAACTAAAGAACAAAAAGAAAGTGAAATACCTTTTCATTTATTATATTTACCTCAATACTAAGAATCTGCAGGGTTTTATTTTTTGTTTTTGCGTATTGTATATTCTACGTGTCTTCTGCATTCAGTAAATTGCCGGCCATTTGTATTTAAAGGAACGGTCTCTGGTGTAATTATTTTTTGCTCCCCACTCCTTAGAACCTAGAACTGGTCCAGTGGCGCAGTAAGTGGTGTGATACCGGTGTTACAAACTTGGCGAGCCAGCCAGGAGTGGTTTAAAGCATTTAAAACTAGAAACCAGAGACCGTATAGTATTGTTATCAGTGATTCATTATGGATGTTATTCAAACGAGTAGTGTGAAAATCCCTAACTCAGTTATAGTTAGTGGTATAGCCGGTACAGAAACTGATGGAGAACTATATGATTTCCTGAAACAATATGGTCCCATTCAAAGGGGAATCCCAGTAGATTCCGCTGAGTCAGCGTCAGACAAACAGGTTATAGTAGAGTATGTGTATGGTACAGCTATGCAGTCTCTCTTACCTTCATTGCCACACAGACTCAACAGTAAGACTCGGACTGATGTCACTTATCACATTAGAGCCTTAGCCAGTGTCTACACACCTGTAGCTAGCAAAACAGCTACACAGACTTACCTTTCAGAGTTAAGGGACATTGCAAAACTGACTGGCAAAGACTTTGCAGCTGTCCTCAGAGAAGAGCTCTCCGTCATCAGTGAGAGTGTCGATCTAGATCAATCAGAAACCCAAGATGAAGATAAGGAACAAAACTCACCTGATACCCCAGGGCAATATGGCCCTGAAAATGCCACACAAGAAAGCCCCCTGCCCAGTACGGTCCCAGGGCAGCATGTTCAACATCATTGGTCTCCACCACCATCTAAAGAAAAGACACGGCCTGCTCTAAAACTTTCTGACGTCAACCCACCTGACATACAAAAAGTAATAGTCGAGCACATAGTGAGAAATGAAGATTCTGCTCTGCAGGTGCATACTTCTTTGAGACTCAGACCCTTCTCTGGGCGTTTCCCCCGATCCAACAATGAAGTGGATTATGAGACATGGCGTTCCAATGTGGAGCTTCTCCTTAAAGACACAACACAGTCTGATCTTTACAAGTCACGAAAGCTTCTTGAAAGTCTCTTATCACCTGCTATCGATATTGTGAAGCACCTGACACCTGAATCTCCCCTTAATGCGTACTTAGAGATCTTGGACTCCGCTTTCGGTACTGTCGAGGACGGGGATGACCTTTTCGCAAAGTATCTTAACACAATGCAAGATAACGGTGAGAAACCCTCAGCTTATCTACAACGGCTGCAGGTGATGCTGAACACCACCCTCAGGAGGGGAGGTGTAACCGCAAGTGACCTTGACCGGCATCTTCTCAGACAGTTTGTCAGAGGCTGCTGGGACAACATCTTGATAGCTGAACTCCAGCTAGAACAAAAGAAACAGAACCCACCTACCTTTGCTGAACTTCTCCTGTTACTCCGCATAGCAGAAGATAAGCGTACTTCCAAAGCATCCCGCATGAAACGGCACTTCAATATTGCAAAGCCAAGAGTGTCTTCTTATTATCAAGGTATTTATGTGCAGAGTGAAGACGACTGCAACCCATTTCAGCCAGCTCTTGATCATAGGTCTGAAATTCAAGACCTAAAGAAACAAATAGCTGATTTACAGTCCCAGCTCACACGTATCACACAGAAAGACAGTAGAAAGGCTAAATCAGCTGCCAGATCAGTAGCCCCCCAAACAGCTATCACTCCAACATCTCAAAGGCTGCACCACAGCCGAGATGTAAACAACAACACAAGCAATAGACCAAGGCCCTGGTATTGCTTTAGATGTGGAGAGGACGGACACACTAAGCCTCAGTGTGAAAGTGAGCCAAACCCATCTCTTGTAGCTGAGAAGAGGAAGCAGCTAAGAGAAAAGCAGTTAACATGGGACATTGAAAATGGTGCTTCAAAGCCTGATCATTTAAACTAGACCCAGTTCCGGTTGTGGGACAAACGGGGACTGGAACACAGACAAAGTGTCCCAAAAAGAAGCTGCACAGAGCCCGTGTGTACTCTCACACACAAAAACAGACAGTGACCCTGCCAAAAGGGTTGATTGGAGCCAAGTGCACTGCACAAGTGACCATAGGCAACAAAGACTGCAGATGCTTGTTGGATTCAGGCTCTCAAGTAACAACGATCCCCAACTCTTTCTATTTAGAGAACCTGTCTCACTTACCTATGAATTCCTTGAATGACCTGCTTGAAGTGGAAGGAGCCAACGGCCAAAGCGTCCCTTACCTTGGCTATGTTGAGGCCACCATCAGATTCCCAAAGAGCTTGCTTGGAGCGGACATTGAGGTGCCCACACTGGTTTTGGTTGTACCTGACATGCGTTCCACCTTGTCATCAGTGCTTATAGGCACAAATACTTTGGATGTTCTCTATGAAAAGTATGCAGATATCGCACCTCAGAACTATGAGTCTCTTCCTTACGGCTACAAAGTTGTATTAAAGACCCTTGAAATCAGGAAAAGACAGTCTGTTGATTCCAGTCTAGGAGAGGTGAGGCTTCATAGTAGGGACTTTGAGACTATTGCAGCTGGACAGACCAAAGTCTTTGAAGGATCAGTGAGCCGCAGGACAACTGATGTTGGAAAGTGGGTGATGGTAGAGTCACCAAAGTCATCTTCCCTGCCAGGTGGCATCCTGGTGACAGATAGCTTGGTAAGCCTACCACCGAAACTACCACGCTGCATACCAGTCATGCTCAAGAATGAGTCACATCATGACATCATCCTATCTCCAAAGGCTGTAATAGCAGAGATACACGCTGTCAAGAGTGTTCAATCAATTAAGACCCCTGACTCAGACCTTCCCACAAAACTTGACCGAAGTTTAAATCTCAACCTTGACTTCACTGACTCTCCTGTACCCAATGAGTGGAAAGAGAGGATAACTGAGAAATTAAGTTCCATGCCGGAGGTGTTTGCACTGCACGAGCTTGATTTTGGTCGCACTGACAAAATAAAACACCACATAACCCTCAGTGACGAGACAACATTCAAACATAGACCAAGACCTATACACCCCCAAGATATAGAGGCTGTGCGTAACCATCTCCAGCAACTCCTTGATGCAGAAGTCATCCGTGAATCGGAGTCGCCCTTCTCCTCGCCGATTGTCGTCGTCAGGAAAAAGAATGGCGATGTCAGACTCTGCATAGACTACAGAAAGTTGAACACCCAAACAGTAAAAGATTCATATGCCTTACCTAATCTTGAGGAGTCATTCTCGGCGTTGACCGGGTCCAGGTGGTTCTCAGTGCTCGATCTCAAATCAGGCTTCTATCAAATAGAGATGGAGGAAGCAGACAAACACAAAACCGCATTCGTCTGCCCACTAGGATTCTTTGAGTTCAACAGGATGCCTCAGGGGATAACTAATGCCCCTAGCACGTTCCAGAGGCTTATGGAGCGCTGTATGGGAGAGTTGAACTTGAAGCAAGCCCTAGTTTTTCTTGATGACCTCATCATCTTCTCCTCGACACTGGAGGAACACGAGGAAAGGTTGATGCGCGTGCTCAACCAATTGAAAGAGTTTGGCTTGAAACTGTCGCCAGGGAAGTGCAAGTTCTTCCAAACTTCTGTAAAGTACCTCGGCCACATCGTGTCTGAAAGGGGTATTGAAACTGATCCAGACAAAGCAGCAGCATTAAAAACCTGGCCAAAACCAAACAACCTGAAAGAGCTAAGAACCTTCCTGGGTTTCTGCGGTTATTACCGCCGGTTCGTAAAAGACTACTCAAAGATTGTGAAGCCACTCAACGAGCTCACTGCTGGCTATCCGCCGCTGAGAAAGCACACTAAAACCACAGAGAACCCTGAGAAATACTACAACCCAAAGGACCTCTTTGGTGACAGATGGACGCCTGCTTGCCAGGCAGCGTTCGACACCATAATCGGAAAACTGACAACAGCACCCATCCTCGGGTTTGCTGACCCCAAGGTCCCCTACATTTTACACACAGATGCAAGCACCTCGGGACTCGGTGCTGCCCTTTACCAGGAGCAACAGGGACGGAAGCGAGTTGTTGCCTATGCAAGTCGAGGTCTGTCGAGATGTGAGTCCAGGTATCCTGCGCATAAATTGGAATTCCTTGCCCTTAAATGGGCAGTGACAGAGAAATTCCAGGACTACCTATACGGGAATACGTTCCTTGCTGTCACCGATAGCAATCCGTTAACATACATTCTTACCTCCGCTAAGCTCGATGCCACGAGCTACAGATGGTTAGCCGCTCTGTCGACATTTGATTTCCAGCTACAATACAGAGCCGGTAAGCAAAATCAAGACGCGGATGGGCTGTCCAGGCGTCCCCATGGCAGATTACCTGATGACACATCATCACGAAAAGAGTTGGAGAGGATACAACAATTCACAAAAAGACACTTGTCAGAGGCTGATTATGCACACCTGGACGAAAACACCATCAAAGCTATCTGTGAGAAGCACTTAGTTTGCCAAGTGATCAACAATCACTCTGAGGAAACATCACCCAGCACCACCTTGGTTGTGTCACTTGCCCATCATCCAAAGGCTCTCCCACAAAGCTTTGAAGAAGAGGATCAGCTTGGTGGCTTACCTGTCATCCCCTCATTAGCACCAGCTGAATTAAGAGACAAGCAAAATGCTGATCCCTGCATCCGTGAAGTACTCAGGCAAGTGGAGTTAGAAGAGAAACCCCCACCGTCCTTGAGGAAGGAACTTCCTGAGCTTGGTCTCTTATTAAGAGAGTGGAGCAAACTTATGGTCTTAAATGGTGTCTTGTATCGCAAGCGGCAAGAGGGTGCTCAGACTCACTACCAGCTTGTGCTCCCCGAAGTCCTGAGACCCTTAGTCCTCAAGAGCCTCCATGACGACATGGGCCACATGGGCGCAGAGCGCACTCTAGATCTTGTCCGGAAGCGTTTCTATTGGCCCAAAATGTCAGCCGAGGTGGAAACTAAGGTCAAAACCTGCAACCGCTGCATACGACGTAAGACTATGCCCGAGAAAGCCGCACCACTCGTCAACATCGTCGCTACAAGACCACTCGAGCTTGTGTGCATGGATTTTCTCAGTGTGGAGCCAGATTCCAGTAACACCAAAGACATTCTGGTCATTACCGACCATTTTACGAAATATGCAGTGGCCGTCCCCACCCCGAATCAGAAAGCCAGGACAGTGGCCAAGAGCCTGTGGGACCACTTTTTCGTCCATTATGGCATCCCTGAAAAACTCCACAGTGACCAAGGTCCCGACTTTGAATCCCGAACAATAAAAGAACTGTGTGAGCTCATTGGTACTCAAAAGATAAGAACCACCCCTTACCATCCGAGAGGGAACCCTGTAGAACGCTTCAACAGGACCCTGCTCAACATGTTGGGAACCCTCGAGAATCAGAAAAAGAGCCACTGGCGGGATTACGTCAAACCGTTAGTACACGCTTATAATTGTACTAAAAACGAGACAACTGGTTTCACCCCTTACGAGTTAATGTTCGGGCGTCAGCCAAGATTGCCAGTTGACCTAGCCTTTGGCCTACCAGTCAATCACCAGCCAGGCTCACACTCGCAATATGTTCGCAACCTGAAATCCCAACTCGAAGACAGTTACAAAGTAGCAACTGAGAATGCTAAAAAGACAGCCAGTCGCAACAAAGCGAGGTTTGACAAGCATGTTGTTGACTCCACCTTGAAGGAAGGTGACAGAGTCTTGGTTCGAAACGTCCGCCTTAGAGGCAAGCACAAGTTGGCCGACAGGTGGGAGTCCGATGTGTATGTTGTCCAGAGACAGTCTGGAGATGTCCCAGTGTATGTTGTGAGGCCTGAGACAAGGGATGGTCCACAAAGAACTCTTCATCGTGACCTCCTGCTGCCATGCGGTTTCCTTTCTGTGACCTCAATCGAAAGTGAAACTAAACCGTCAATGGCAGTGAGACGACCAAGAACTCGCCAACATCCTAAAATTGACAGTTCAGATGGAGCTAATGGGGATGAATCCCAATCTGACTCTGAGGAATATTACTTTGATGGACACAGAAACCTAAGAGTGGAAATACTAGGTTTTGACCCAACCCCTGAACCCATAGAACACTTACCAGAAAGGATTGAACAGGAACCCTCCAAAGAGTTGACTGCTGTTAAGCAAGGTCCTTCAGACGTAACCTTAGCTTTCCCTGAGGATGTTACAGTAGAGACTTATGACCTGAACTTACCTGACCCTGGAAACAATGACTTACCTGATCCTGAAGAGAGCAGCTCAACCGCTGGACAGGAAACTGGAAACCTACCTGAGGAAGACCTGGATAATGTCCATCCTTCTACTCAACCTGCTCAGGAGGGAAAAGAAAACACAAGTGTTACGGACCAAACTGACATCCAGACAGAAGGTGACTGTTCTAGAAGACCTATCAGAGATAGAAAAGCGACTAAAAGACTGACTTACCCTGAGCTAGGGAACCCGTTAGTTACAATAGTTCAGTCTTTATTTCAAACCTTGAGTGATGTGTTTACAGATTCCCTTGAAGAGCCTAGTTTTCCAAAAACCCCTAGAGTTATGACAGTATAGATTCAAGATGCACAGGGGCGTGCATCAGGTAAAGAGGGGAGGATGTAACCCATGTTAAAATATGACATAAGAATAAATAGTTTAAAAGCTGTATAAATAAGTTTGAAAGTTAAGTGATTCATTTAAAATGTAAGTTAATTCATCAAGAGTTAATTAAAAATGTTAATACAACAATTTAATGTTTAAAATTAAAAGTATGCTGACAGAAAATTCATGTCATTGCCCCTTTAAGGGACTAGTGACACTAGACACAGCACTTCAGTGACGTTGCAGCAGAGGAGAAATAGGAGAGAACGAGCTGTGTTTAATAAGCAGAGAAAAGAGTGAAAAAGTTGATTTTGCAGTTGAAAAACGTAACTTACCTGGTCGGGAACTGACGGGGATTTTATGAGAACTAAGCCACACCGGTTTTGGTGAGTTTGAGTTGTTTTCTCGCATTTTGCCGTGTTGTATTTTTTTTTTCTTTCTTTCTCTGGCGAGAGCTAACATTAAAAACGTAGCTGTTTACAAGGAAATGCTTCGCCATAAACTGTTACCAGTTAATATTTTGGGTTTATGAAAACTGTGAATGTTATAAAAGTGAATGCTTTGTAAATGAAAGATGTGTGCGGTAGTTGTGTGGGAAACGGAGCCGTGAGTTAAAAAGAGATCGCTCCGCCGCCATTTTAGAGGTGAAAAAGCACCGTAGCAGTAACGTTACAACTCAGAGACTGTGAAACATTCATTTGTGTAATTTGAGGATTTAAAAAGAGACTTATTGTGCTTATGACCTGTTACACAGGTCAGGTTTTTTGCTTGGTTTGAAGCTCGGTCGGAGCAAGGATTGGTCTGCAGTGTGCGGGCGCGCACATGCACAGACGGGATTCAAGATGGCGAGCCAGACCCGGACTTTCAACTCATCTTTTCCATCGCATCAGTGAGGAAACCTCCCGCGCATGGTGACTCCCTGCCGGAGTGGTAGGGGTATCAGAAATTGGTTTCGAGCTGAACTGGAAACTGATTGAACTATTATTTTTGGACTGAATCGAACTGAAACTCTCCATTGAACTGAATAATTGAACTCACATTTGGACTTGAACTTGAGTTTAAGGTGTTATACTTTTATTTTCATATTGAGTTCATATGTTTGAATGTGATTTGAAATGCTTGTGGTCCACTTTGATTTGGTTGTGTAAATTGAAGGTATTTTCTTACCTGTAAAAGAAAGGGAAAAGAGTTAACTCATGAAGAAAAATAGGAATTCCAAAATAAGTGCAACCTAGGAAAAGCTGGTCTAACTTAGATTAGCCTGACTAAAATAACTTAGGTGAACTAAAGAACAAAAAGAAAGTGAAATACCTTTTCATTTATTATATTTACCTCAATACTAAGAATCTGCAGGGTTTTATTTTTTGTTTTTGTTTTTGCGTATTGTATATTCTACGTGTCTTCTGCATTCAGTAAATTGCCGGCCATTTGTATTTAAAGGAACGGTCTCTGGTGTAATTATTTTTTGCTCCCCACTCCTTAGAACCTAGAACTGGTCCAGTGGCGCAGTAAGTGGTGTGATACCGGTGTTACATAGGGTATAGAGTGCAGAAAACTGAATTATATGTTAATTGCAGGGTTTTTTGTGAGCAGGAGCCTACAGCTTCATCTATCTGAAAGAAAAAAGAAAAAAAAATGTATGGTTTTGTAGTTTTCAGATATACAGGCACTTAAAATTCATGGTATATGAAGTCACCACTTTAGTTGAGGGGCCACACACATGATGAAGTCATGAGAAGCTAATGCTTAGTTAACGATGACTACTGTATTTGGATGTTACCTGCAGGCTACTATGAAGAAGATATGAACATACTTGATAACTTATATCATATTTAATGAAAAACATTAGTTCTCACATCAATTAATATACTGTTCTAGCCTGTATGCATGCATGAGGTAATATGGAATTTTTGTTTATTCCTTTAATAATTCAAGTAGTCTTACATGCATGAAATAATGCTTTTTTGAATCATGTACCATAAGCATAGCTTTATACACAATGGAGAGTTAAAAACCTTGTTTTTTGTGAACAAAGAAAATATCATGATTATGTGTAATAAATCATAAATCATGATGATGTACTCATCTTAGTTAATGTCTTAATTAAGATGTTGTTCATCTATGAAGTCATGAATGAAAGACTTTGAACTCATGCTAGTTCCTGCTAATTCATGAGGTATTAATGCATGAAGTAATGCATAATTTACACATTAATTTATGCATGAATTCATGGTACTGTAATCCACGTACCCTTACTGTAAAGTGTTACCCATTCTTCTTCCACTCTCTTCCATAGTTCGGTAACTGTAGTGGGTTTCTTAGCCATAAATTTGTCAAGGATTTTTCAGAGATTTTCAGTTGGGTTTAGATCTCTGGCCCAGCCATTTCAGTGCCCTGAGTGTGATGGGAGTATTGTCCTGTGTGAAAATTGCAGGCTGATTGGGAGTTGCTTGCAAGGAACATAATGTTTCCCATCAGACCCAAATAAATTAAACTCGCTCTCGTCACTAAAGTGAACTTTGGATCAGTTTTCCTCTCTCCACACAACATCCTCCTCAGCAAAGGTGTGCTTAGCCTTTTGATGCTTTCTGCTGATGAGAGGTTTGGTCACTGCAGAGTGGGCTTTCAGTCTGACTTCTCTTAAACAGATCCTTACACAGCAATTCCAGCTGCAGTGCTGAACCGATTCCACATTGAGAGTCTTTACATTATCCTGTCTTCTCATGCATTTGTCTAATATGGACAACCAGCCTTTTTTGGGGACTTGAATGAATTAGTGTCACTGTAAACCTGCAATATTCTAGAAATCACAGATTTGGAACTTCTTTTGCAATGTCGGTGAAAATTAGAGGAATGCTGCCAGTTGAATAGGGTTTGTCATATAATTAAGGAAATTAGCACCAGGTGCCAGATTAACAACAATAACTTGTGGGTATTTGTAAGTGTTCTCTCGTTTTGATCAGAGTGCTTTAAAAAAAAAAAAAAAAAAAAAAAAAAAAATCATTTAAGTGTTTTATACTGTGCTTCAGAATACAATTAATTTATGAAATGTGCTTTAAAAACTGCCCTTTGACTCCTGTTAGGATAACTTCAAATAGGACAAAGCAGCACTCTAAAAAATGCTGAGTTAAATACAGACAAACCCAGCAATTGGGTTGTTTTGACCCAGCGGTTGGGTTAAACTTATAACCCAACCGTTGATTGAAAACAACCCAATCGCTGGGTTTGTATATGTTTAACCCAGCGCTGGGTTGTGTTTAACCCAACATTTTTTAGAGTGAGTGACCTTGAAATGTACATGAAAAGTGGATGTTAGAATGAAGTCATGTGTTTAGAGACAAGGGTTGAAAACGCATGTGAGTCCTAGTTTTCTAGTGTGTTTTTTTTTCATATAGACATTAAATAGGATAAATATTTTGTAATTACAAACAAAATAAACTACATCATTACATCAAATATTATTGCCACAAGGAAAATTTGACTTATCCAGTAAAAAACTAAATAGTAGGTACTTTTAAAATCTCTTTACAGTGCACAATCAGAATCATTTTTCTCTGCGTAAATCAACTAAACAACACCACGGCTAAGGCATATCCCATCTCACTCTACTTTTTACCTTCTTTGGACAGTTTCAGAAATGTGATGATTTTTTCTTTTGATGTTGGAGTGAAGGGGAACAAATTAAACACACTCTTGTCTCCCATTTACCTCTATAAATCAGCGGCCCTGTTCACCCTGCTATTGTTGACTTCAATGTTCCACACACTGAAATGTGAACATGAGTCTCTCACACATATGTAAGACATATGTGATACTGACCTGAAAAACTAAAGAAAAAGGAGATCAGTGAATAGGCTCAATTTGATGACCCTGGAGCCTTAAAAATAAACTGAACTGCACCAAACTCAGGAACTAGGAAAGAGACACCTTCACCCACAATCTATACACCAGCATAGTTTGAATTTACCCTGATTGACTTCATCACACTGATAATGACTAAATAAACAAAGTCAATTATTGTCAGATGAATGTTTGTTGAGGAGTATCAAAATAAAGTGTTAGCAGATATTAAGCAGACTGCTAGTTGACAAGGAGCTGCAAAATTACTTATCTTTAGCAGAATATATAACCAGGATGAATGAGAAAGATTCGCTCCAGATATTCATACCTATGTAGTTTCCACCTTATTTTTTGTTTACAATTTTCCCATACATTGCCACAAAGAGCCTCATGTCACAAATGTTTAGTGTCTTCAGGAGAACTGAACATAAAGATACTCTGTCGACTAATGACTGAGGTTATCATCAGCTTTAGTATACACGCTTGTTTGAGATTGTAAATCTAGACACGGACCAAGACCATGTCTCTATGTGGTATGAAGGTTTCCAACCAAAGGCCAGATTTACTGACAGCTTGTACCAGCGCAAACACTCTTCTGACTTTAAAATAAAACTACTGTCAGGATTTACTAAAGACATACAGTGAAAAAATAGCACTGCAAAGACAGTTATTTTTTATATGACCTTATTGCATATGCATTTGTAGGAGTTTCCCTCTCAGACGTAACATTTATGGGAGGAAAGTATTTAAATTAATCATGCAATGTGATTTACTAAGGTTTGCGGTAGTAAATTTCGGGATACTTGCGACATTACTTAACGCCCAAGAAAAGCATGTCTTAACCCGTATTGCACTGGATGTGGCTGCAATAGCTGCTAATTTGTGCTGCTCTTGGTAGATTGCACTATGCAGTGTTGTTATGGCTATGTCCTTTATCTATTTGTTGAATCATTTGTAAATGACTTAAACATCCAGAGGTCATATTGAACAATTTATTGAGTATTTCAGATCAGTTCCATATTCAGAAAGCGAAAAAGGACACATCAGACCATACAGTTCAAAATCCCATAACACATGATTTCCTGAAAAGCCTGAAAGATACATACCCAAATTATAAATTAAAAATGTACATATGGCATATAAATATAAATAAAAACTTTCAAATTGTCACAAGTAACGTTAACTAATAAGAAAAAAAGGTAGAGCAGCTGAAAATGCAGTTTCATTTGACACACAGATTGTTAGAGTTTAATTAGTTCATAAAACCAAAGCACCCATGTCTTAAATAAAGAAGTCAGTATAAGCCGGTCACAGTTTGGAGGTTTTGTTGGAGAAATGGTTGTATTTGTCAACACCGCTGACCAACACTGTGGCAGGAAATGTCCTGGGACGCTCAGGGTCCTGTCAGGAAAACACACACATATTCATAAGCTTTTTCCAGCTAAACGTCTGTGGATAAATATATGTGAAACTGAGTGAGATGTTTACCTGGATTGGATAAGTGTATGTAGGGACGTATCGGATCACATAGCCACAGCGTCTCCTAACAGATGTGTTGGGATCACTGGCATGAACCAGAAGTCCATCATGGATCTGAATCCAGAAGCAAACTTAAATTAAACTCAGATATAAGCTCTTTTTGATTGGTTCTAGGGTTTTGACTGTTAGTAAAGAAATGTCATGGCAAGTATTCATACTCACAGACATCTGACCAGCTTGAAGAGGGCATAAGATGGCCTTCTCCGTCTCCACCATCTCCTCTGGGATCTCCTGATTGACGCTCAGCATGTTGCCAGTTCGTTTTGACTGGTAATGGGGCAGAAGACCAGAGTGGTGACTTCCTGTTGGGAAATAAATAAGGACAGTTTAGACATTTTACAAACCAGACAAAGTGACACAATCCAATCCAATCCATCTAGAAAACAGAGACAGTAGCTATGTTTCCATTCACCTATTTTTTGTGCATTTTGAAAAATTGCATTAAAAATGCTGGATGGAAACACCAAGATGCGCATATATTCTAAAAATCCGCATAAAAAACTAATGCACACAGTTGAGTAGGATAACCTTTTTATCTGATAAGAAAAAATGCGCATAAACTACGACGGAAACACCCAGAAGGCACAGGACCTCAGTATAAAAACAACAAATATCAACATCAGCTGACGTCGGCATTGGACATCAGACATTAGACGTTGAATTGACATTGAATTTTGTTCACCCGACGTATTAATCAAATTTAACCAAATACCGAATAAACCGAATAAATTTCACCATGCACATCAAAAAAATCATGTGACTTTGCACGATGGTGCGGGATAACTTGACTAACCAGTGGACTGATCTCATTGCACAGCATTTGAAATGTTGTTATGGTCATTCTGAAATGCCTGAGCAAAGTCTGCCATCAAAGTATTTCTGTATATTTGTCTTACATGACTGCGTTCCCAAACAGTAGGGATCCACTTCCGAAAGCAATGACAGCATTTATTGTGTATCGTCTGCTCGCTCTGAGGCACAAGTAATTTATCATATATGAAAATTATTATATTCAGTGGCTTCTCCTACTTTTCTTAGTGATATTTAGAGCCAGTTTATCAGGAAGTGATGATTTTGTTCTCTTTGACTCGAAGCAGTGCTTTATTCACATGCGATATTCCAGTTTTGTGCACAAGTTAAATTGACATCTTTGGATGGAAACATAGCTAGCATTCATACCTGGAATAACCTGCAGTGCTCCGTTGTCCTCAAGTGAGTTATCCAGAGCAAGCCAGACAGACAGAACCGGACCTCCATCAAAGCCCCAGTACCTAAAAATCAACAAATGATGATTACAACACTTGGAATGGATATCTAAGCCAACAGAAACCAAAAATACCATAATTTCCTTATGTGGAGTTGTGCTTACTTCATATCCTGGTGCCAGGCCACAAACGGCATCCCGTCGGTCTTCTCAACGCCGTCCTTTTCCTTACTACAGGTGTTGTTCGGTTGGATGACGCCGTTGCTTTCTTGTGTTTTAGCAGGCGTGTTACACACTGGATATTTGCAAATGAATCTGGAGTCCAGCAGGATGACGTCCGGCCCCAGAACCGCTGTGACCGCCTCCAGAAGTTTAGGATGCTTGGCGAGGCCCATCACCCAGTCGTGCTCCTTGTGGATATTATGAAGGCTGTAAGCGGTGTAATCTTCACCTGTTGAAGGATACGTGGATTATTTCAGCTCCAAACCTAAATTCAAAGACTTATGTGTACAGTCAGACCAAAAATGATTCAGACACCAGATATAATTTTTGACATTTTTTGCTAGTGGGTGCAGGACACTATAGTTCACTTATGTAAGTGAGGATAGAAAAATAAAGTAAACTCTGACAATATTATACCCAAAAATTCTTCATACAGTGGACTATCAGTAAAATTTGGGACCAAAAAACTGACACAGTTTAACTCTTGAGTTCTTGTCATATTTTTGACCCTGGACAACAAAACCAGTCATAAGGGTCGATTTTCTGAAACTGAGATTTATACATCATCTGAATAAATAAGCTTTCCATTGATGCATGGTTTGTTAGGATAGGACAATATTTGGCAGAGATAAAACTATTTGAAAATCTGGAATAAAAAAAATCAAAAAGTTGTCCAAATGAAGTACTTAGCAATACATATAACTAAGCAAAAATGAAGTTTTGATGCATTTATGGTAGGAAATTTACTAAATATCTTCATGGAACATGATCTTTACTTAATATCCTAATGATTTTTGGCATAAAAGAAAAATGGATCATTTTGATCCATACAATGTATTTTTGGCTATTGCTACAAATATACCCGTGCTACTGAAGACTGCTTTTGTGCTCCAGGATAACATTTTATTACCATTTTCTAAACTATAGTGAGTAAACTGTGATAATGTGAGAAATGTTGAAGGTGTCTGAATGAATTTTGGTTTGACTGTAAACTCACCGTGTTTTCTCTCCAGCTCAGCGAAGGCATCTCTGGCCTGCTGCAGCTCTTCGGGACTCAGGATGGGAATCTCAGTCATGTACCCCTGCTGCTCGTACAGGGCCTGAAACTCAGCTGTGTCTCTCTTCATGTCTGAAAATGCAGTGAAACTTCCGCTTGTCTGCTGGAGATGTGCTGAGGACGTCGTCTCTTGCTTCGCTTGCTTCCCAAGGCTAAAGCTCAGCTGTGCAAACTACACAGGGAAAGAGAACCTGTATTTTATAACCTGGACAGAAAGATGGGAAACAAACTTTGCGTCCACGTTCCGTCTGACTTAGGCATTTCCTTTTTTGACCTCTGAAAACCTCCTTGTTTTGGCTGTACTCCTCCCCACTTATTCATGGCAAATTTATTCTGGGATGTTTATGCAGGAACAGAGAGTGCTATAGTGACTGGAGGCAATGGTCCATAAGCAATTAAATGGGAAGAGCATGCTACTCTTAAGCGCATGAGGGTGGAGGTGAAAATGCTGGCAGCTAGAATGCATACTCAGGCATCAGCATCTGTTTGGTACACTTATTTTCATTGCTAAAGTTCACCAAGTGTGTGCAGACAACAAGAAACACGCACCTGATTCAGAAAGATGCTGATTTCCTAAAGTGGTGAGTCTTGGTTCGAGCTGTAGACAAAGTAGAAAGAACAGTATAAAACAATTACAAATCTCTCAAGGAAAGTATGGAAACTGAATCATATTGATATCAGCCAATACCTGTTCTTTGCTCTTCAGGCTGTTTCTTCCTGAGATGTCTTGCTCTTCACTGTCACACTGTGTTTATATACAATAAGTTATGAAGTAGGCTCCTCCTCCAATATGGCATCATGGCACACTTTACTATTTTATACTCCAGGGAAAAGAGAAAATATTTTTACGACCCTATCATGCATGCTTGGGTGTGTAAGTATTGTATGCCAAATATGTTGCAATATGCTGAGGTAGTCAGCTAATGATGCTGGAAATCTTAAGCGGTCATACAGGAGCATTTCCTTTTGTGAGTAAGACTCTTTGTGTTTATCTGTAACTGGATAATACTTAAAAAAATGCCTTTGTTATCTCTCTCAGGTAGCTACGTGATGAACGCGACCTACATTGTCACCTACTGGTGACAACATTACGGTAAAGCAAAATCATTTATTCATATGTGAACATTTTCCTAACCCATAGGTGTTTACTATATATGTATGTATATATTATACTATATATTTAGCTACTATCTATTCAGATCATCCCTGCATCCCTGACTGTGTTGAAAGGTCAACAAATTAATGGCTATATATATATATATATATATATAGTAGTAAACCCTTCCAGCAATAATGGATCATTACTTTTAAATATGCGTTATCAACATATATTTCATTATATCTGAAGAGCCAATATACAGTTATTAGCAAGTATATAAAGTAAAATTGTAATCACAGAATTTGGATGGTTAAGAATTTTACACATTGGTAATATATATTTTATTAAAACAATGTAGTTGAAAAAGTGATTATAAAGACAATTTTAAAAATAATCTTAAAAAACAAACAAACAAACAAAACCAAACCTGACCTATGTAAAATGGGTTATGTACAGTGAAAGCACAAATTCAGAGACAAACTTTACTGAATGCGGGATTACAGCTGAGCAAATATCCTGGAAAAACAGTTAGTCATTACGAATGAGGTCAATATAGAGAATTCCAACAGCTTCCTTATTGTCAAAGGTTCAGAAACTTCTTAAATCGTTTCCTTCTTAAAGTGTATTGGATTTTGTAAGAAGTCAGTTAACTTATTGCCATAAAGTCAGTTGACAATTAACAAGACAAAATTATTTGCTCATAAAGATTATAGTATTTACTGTCCGACACAGATTGTTTGGTTCAGATTGATTTACATTGAGACAGTCACTGTACAAACACAGTCCTTTCAACAATATGAAAGAACAATACAATAAAAAACAAGAACCTCATATAAATAAAACAATTAAAAAGGAACTTTTAAAGATACAAAGTAGCTTGTGTGTATTTGTTTAACATGATGAATGAATGGCTCTGTCTGCGCTCAGGGGAAGTCCAGCTGGCCGTGATGTTCACAGTGTTTGGGACAGACGTATCCGCCCCGCTGCTCTTCTCTGTGCTTCCTCCTGTCTGATCTGGGCCGGTCCTGCTCATTGTTGCAGCGATGCACCAGAACCGGGTCTTTCTCAGCTGGAGACTTTTTCATCAGCAGTCTCTGGAGAATGCGTTTGTCTGAGCGCTCCTTTTGGAAATCATCCTCATACACCTTCAGCTGAGAAAACAAACAAGATGACATTTAAAATGATGAGATACAGGTGCATATCAATAAATTAGAAGGTCGTGGAAAAGTACATTTTTTCTTGTAAGTTATTTCAAAAAGTGAAACTTTCATATATTTTAGATTCATTGCATGTAAAGTAAAACATTTCAAAAGTTTTT
>JAFVLL020035036.1:0-24136 GCA_021397915.2 Tor tambroides | reverse complement strand
TGGATTTTGTGTTGATAGACAAAACGGTTTTCGCATACCACAGCAACGAATTTGAGGCATGATGCCAAAATGACACTTGAGGCTGTATCTCTGCAATGCTTTGGGATATTGACACCAAACTTTGTGTGTACCATTGTCACCTCACACAGAACACATTACTTCGATTTGATAACAATGCCACTTGTTGGTCAAAAGTGAAAAGATATTCAATCTTATTACTAGTAGTTTTAAATGATTTTTCAGCCATTTGGACTACAATAATCTTAAAATGGCTTCAATTACTCATTGCTGAAGTTGGTCTAATGCTCCATGCTATGCTTAGCTCTGATGTGCTTGGCCCCGTCATTGCTGCTTGCAGCTATATTTATTATTATTATTATTATTTTGCCTTTTAAGATCCTTTCTTGTTATCACTGAATGCTAATGCAATGTTGTCGGAATCCTTATAAATTAATGCATTGTGAATGCATTATGACAAAGTAAAAAGATAAATCCAAGATGGCCGATGAGATGAGAGAAATGAGAAATGTAAATAAACATTCATTCGATATCAAACTAAAGTGGCATAAAAGGTTCTGTGTAGTTAAAACCTGGGTATTTTACCAGGTATTTGAATGTACTACTGTATATTTTTTGCTTTAAGATTATTGCACTGTTAGCTTAGCGAAATGCTAATGTCAAATTGAATTGAAATCATTTGTGATTGGAGTCCTTCATACAGAGTGCTATTTGTGTGGTACAGAGTTGCTGCCTATGGGATGTTTCATAATAGTTAAGATGTTGTCTTAAAGGGAAGCGGCCTGTGTACTGTAGGTTCTCTTGTGGAAAAGGATTGTGCTTAATTGTATTGAATGTGCACGTGTAGTGTACTTCAATCATTGAAAGTATATTTTAAAAAAATATGTACTTTCAGATAGTATTAATGAAATAAAAGACTTTAATGACTATGTTTCTTAATACAATTAAGTACACTTTTAAAAAGTGCACTTTGTAATAATGCAGAATTAAAAGTTTTACTTTAAAGTAAATCTAAAAAGTGTACTTGCAGACAATATAGTGTACACTCAAGTGTACTTAAAAGAGCCACTTACATATAGTTAATAAGACTACACTGGGGTCATGAAATACATTTTCAGATTTTTATATTATGTTCCCCAACGTTTTGTTTTTGCCCTAATAAAGGGCCAATATTTGTAAAAAGTAATTTTCCATCCTCATCTTCATTCTCTGTGAAAAACACTCAACTTCAAGGGGTGTTACCTCTTGCAGAATCGGACAACTTTATTGTGTCGTATCCACGCATTGCCGTATCTTTCAATAAAAGATACTGTGAAAAACTGGCGGCCAGAGTAGAAAAGAATAATTCATATTTTAAACCTTAGTTTAGAGTTCTGAATTTTGCATGTTCTTAGTGTAGCGAAACTTAAATGTGTAAATATTAAGAACCTTTGATTCTCCATTTCATGACCCCTTTAGCACACGTACACTTTTAATTGGTGCAAAAAATGTAATTGCAGACAATATAATATTATTGAAATAAAAGGTGTTGGCACCGATAGCCTTGTGGGCACTGTTGTGCTATGGGCGTCCTGAGTTCAAATCCTGGCTAGAGGACCTTTCCTGATACCGCTCTCTTTCTCTACCACACTGCTTCCTGTCTCATCTACACTGTCTTATAACAATAAATGCAAAAAAATACAAAAGAAAAAAAAAGCCAAATAAGTGCACTTAAAAGAAAGTACATTTTAATGACTATGTTTCTTAACACACTTAAAGGTGGGGTAAGAGATTTCTGGAAGCCAATGTTGATATTTGAAATCACCAAAACAAACACGCCCCTACCCCAAGGGTCTCGCCCCTATTTTGATAGCTCCACCCCACACATACGTAGCTTACGCAACCCAGGCAACGATTAGTTCTGTGAAACAAAGCAAAACCATTATAAACCATTATAAACCATTATCATTATAATCAGTGATGCTGTCTACACTGGATGCTGTACGGCGCGACAAATCTCCAACAGTAAACTGCTGCCGCGTTCTATTTATAACGTGCTGACACAAATTTCAAATGATTTTCAACGGTCTCTTTATCGCGTCCAGTTTAGGCAGACTTTAGCTGTTGCGGCGCGCCACGACCGGTGTAGACACGGTGTTACTCACCTATCGAGAAGAAACAAAGCAACCTCGGCGTCCGATCGCAGGCCTTCCGCTCCTTGAGTTCTCTCCAGCACTGGAAAGCTTATCCGATATTTACAGGGGTCCTACTTCTTGCCTTATCGTACCGCAGACGTTTTCCTCTTTTGTTTTTTATCCGCCATCTCTATCTTTCTGTCGCTCAGCTCGGCTGTTCACTGAGCGCTCTCTCCTCCACATCATGAGTAGACACACCTTTTACTGCTGATTGGCTACAAGTTTGTTTTGGTACTCGGCGTCGACTCAGTTTTCTAAAGCATTTTTTAAAAATTACATACCCCACCTTTAAGTACAATTGAGGAGTTCAGATGCAAAAGCGTCTAAATGCCATTTGAAATTTTCTTCTAAAATGAGCATTTTTATCAGGCTCCTATGCGTAGGTTCAGTAATTTCACTTTAATGGCAATGTATAGGTTATTTTCTTTACCATTAAAGTAAATAACTGAACATAAACAGGAGCCTGAGAAAAATGACAATTTTAGAAGAAAATTTTAGACGACACTTTTGTATCTGAACTCTTCAATTTTAAAAACTGCACTTTGTAATAATGTCAGATGAAAAGTTTTTCTTTGAAGTACATTTTAAATCATTTTTCATGCTTTAAAGCAGTACAATTAACACAACATAAAGCAAATGTAAAGTACTTGATTATAATTTTAACTGTAGTGTGTTATTCAATATTACTTTTAATGTAATTTTAAGTATATTACATTACAACTTTATCTCTATCAATGTGTAATTACAAATAAGTTTAAGTGTAATTTAGTTCACCATAAATGCTTGTTAGTATACTTGACAGTACACTATAACCATATTTCAAAAATACCAGAATTATGAATTTACATGTAAAGAGGTATTTAAGTCTTAATTATCTAAAAAAAAAATCACTCTTAAGTGTTTTGCATTTAATATAAATGTAAAAAAAAAAAAAAAATGTAATTGCCAGTTGGAATTAGCATGCAATTACATGTCCATAATAAGTTCTCTTTTTAAAAAAAATATGCTTCTTTTACACAAGTTGTAGGGTGCAAGGCTTATGGACACTTTTTCTGTTAGTAAACATTGTGTTTTCTGTGGGCGGAGCTTAGCTGGAGGCAGAAAGATTCCTCTGACCGCTTCACTAACGCTAGCTATGAAGTTTGTTAGATTGTTTTTTTAACAATAACTGGAGAAATTCTGATTTTACATGCATATATAAGGTCACTCACTGTCCGGGACCGAGACTGTTATTTGAAAAGGTTAACTTTAACAGACGAAACCAGATTGGCTGACCCGCACACACTTTTACTCAAAGGATGGGCGATCTGACAGGATTCCCTCTGGTTGAGTGACTCACATCTAACCTGTATAGTAAAGACAAACTCACCGTATCTATCTAGTAGTGAAGATGTATATATTTCAATTTCAATAAGCAACTATTTTTACAGCTAACATTACATTATTATTCCAGCCACAACTAATCACAACAATGTATTACATAAGCATATAAATTGTCCGTTTGTTGTTGTACACACATGCACACAGACATTATTTCATACACGACATAGTGGTGAGATGCATAAGAAATCTTTAGACGTGCCCATAACAACAAAAGACAGTACTTTATTTAACCTTTTCTGATAAGAAGAGTGCACTGCAAACGTGAGCGTTTTTGACGATCGTTTCTGTCCAGTCCACTCGTTTTATCTTGTTTCACCACAGCTGTCGTCTGATTTTTTTGTCTGGCAGAGGCAGCAGGTATGCGTTAAAATTTCAAATTGATGCCTCTACTACATCGATTCTGGCACCCAACATCACAACAAGATGATATTTTAAGCTCCTTATTTTGAATGGGCCGCCTCCAGTTTTCTCTTTCTTTTGCCTCCAGCTAGCGCTGACGTAACTGTGACGTCGGCCCTAAAAGGGTCTGTATGTCATGATGTTGAAGCAGTGTTTTTTGTTGTTTTTTTTCCCCACACTGTGACACTTCAGTTCAAATGGGAACTTCTAAACTGACACTGATTGTATTTTCTCCTAGGTGTGGATTGGGTGTAAATGAAAAATATTTCTCACTCTTTGAAGTGAGAGAGTAGTTTGCTAGGTGGCAGGACATTGAAAAAAATACCTTGCATCTTGGCTATCAATTCCTGTTAAATTTGACAACAAGAAAAGTTATGTTAGAACCAAACTGGCCACCTGGAGCCAAGAAAGCTTGAAGCGGTAGTGGCAATTGAATAGATACAGTGCTCATTGTTTTGTAGCTGTCAGAATCAAACAAATATCAGCTTTATGAGCAATCACACACATATAGACTATAGAGTGACCACAGAGGGTTGTGGATTTCTTATTAGACAGGGAGGTTGGCCGGTTTCCACACATTCAAGCACAAACAAACACAGATAATGCATCTGAATCTGCTCATGAACTCTCCCTTGGATATTTTGGCAGATTGTGACACTTCAGATCAGCTGAAGTCTGCCTAACCACAATCTCACTGATATGGAGGTCTTGGATGAAGTTGGATGGTGCAGCTGGCCCGGCTTGTTCTGTTGGAGGTTTTGTGCTGTGTTTCTGTGCTTCGACTGTAACAAAACAGAACATTTTAATATAGATTGTTCATACGAGGCTATTAGAGCCTAACTGTGTGTGCTTGAAAGGGCCAAAAGATAGGCATTAGCCATAGTTTTTCCATGAGGAAAGAGGGGCTTTGATTTTGATGATGGGTTCCATTTCAGATTACGGGATCTGGATATGTCCCAAAGGACTCCAAATGGAAAGAATTAGTCGGTTGAAATGCAGACGTGTTCGATTGTCTAGTAAAACCCCAGTTGACTAGTTTTTCCAAGTAGTCACTCAGCCTCAGTTCCTTGCATAAATCATGAAAATGTGTTTTTGGTAAAATGTCGTCGGAAACAATGTTTTGTTCCCAGTCTCTGAACAGGAATCCAAGTTATTCTGTACTTCAGAAGTGCTCAGGTTTTACTTTAACACACTTTAACAGGAATGACCCAATCTGACCAACGTGAATGACTGTATTTTTTTTAGGTTAGTGTAAATTATACCACAGTCACAGGCTGTTGTTCTGCAAAGCAGCAACTTATCAAAATATTAGTTTTAAAATGATCTTGTGAGTACTGTTCAGTGTTTGAAAAGATACTGTGCTCTGCCTTTGTAGGGCAGTGTTTCAGTCTTGATAATTTCATTTTTAACACAGAAATTACAAACCATTTTAATCTTTGATGTTATTAAAGTGAGTGGACAAACATCCCAGACAGTCATAAAATATTTAAAAATATTTTAGATAGAAATGTTTGAGGTTTGACTGATATTCCAGTACACTTTACTAAAGTAATTTGATTAACAGTATAAACTAATATTTGTACTTTTTTTGCTTTTACCAAAACTTGAAACCCTGAAATATGTAAAAATGACATTTTAAAGAATGTTATTTTTAAGTTATACTTTAAAATATAATATATTAAAATATCAAACCAATTGTAATATTATTTGAAAATAATCCTGTTTCTCTTCATTTAAAAGCATTTAAAAAAAAATCAACCCCAAAAATTTGAACAGTAATGTGTGTGTGTGTGTGTGTGTGTGTGTACCTGGTATTACCTATGTTATGGGGACCAAATTTCCCCATAAGTATAGTAATACCAGTAAATTTTGTCCTTGTGGGGACATTTTTTTTGGTCCCCATGAGGAAAACAGCTTATAAATCATACAGAATGAAGTTTTTTGAAAATCTAAAACTGCAGAAAGTTTTTTGTGAGGTTAGGGTAAGGGGATAGACAATACAGTTTGTACAGTATAAAAAAACCCATCCTACAACCAATATGTGTTTGTGTGCGTGTGTCCTTTATCTTAATATGCGGTGCGATTTTGCTTAAATTTGCAGTAAATTGATACTGTTTTAAAGATTTTTTACTGGTAAACAGAGCAAAAATACTTACTTTGCAGAGTGTATAACGTAAGAAGCCTGTTACATCATGCAGAGGTGCATTATCCTATTAATCGCTCACTTTTTCCCAGATGTAGGATGTCTGGTAGACCCATTCAGGCCATTAAGAAAGGAAAAGCATTTTTGATCTCTGGTGACACTGTCATTTTCGTTTGCAATAGAGATGACACAGAGTGGATTTTGGGAGAGGACAAAAGTAAACGTTAGTCTGTTTTGTTTTTACATCAGCACTTTCAGTAGGTGTTGTCCACGTGGGACGGCAGCCCTTCATGCAGTGGTGTCGATTTATGCAGCGCGCGGGCATTTCCTTCGTAATGAACCCTCGGGGGAAGCAGGAGGGAGCGAGGGAGGTGGCGGGATCGCTCGGTGTGTAATATTTCCTGGGAGACCAAGCTAAACGACTAGCTCAGCGGCCTGCGCTCTCCCGGGCTTCAATTTTGTGATGACTGAGGGAGCTCCGGCGTGACTTTAACAGCGCTGTTTGAAGTTCAAATTTGATATTCCACAACCTCAGAGAAGAGGTCTAACCTTGCCATCGATTGGCGCTCTCGTTCCGGCTGTCTTAATTTGCTATGGAAGCAAAGGGAAAAGACCCTGCGTTCCGGCAGGGAAAAGCCAATAATTCATAGGGACTGCGACGTGTCCTACAATCGATTAGCCCTGTGTGTCTAAAGCCTTGTATACTCTCTCTCTATTGCTCTCGTTATGTTCACAGCGCCTCTGGCAGTGGACATGGACCGTCACTCAAATCTCAAACAGTCACAGACACAGTGAGAACGGAACACGAGCTGTCAAGTGTATCTGTCAGTGAGTTTGTTCACTCTGGCAGAGAGATTTGTATTGATCTTCACTCGCGGTTTGGATTTCCCCTTTTTGCCCTCGTAGACTATTCTCTCACCATCATCTTTAAACTGTGTAAACAAGACCATCTCAAGTTTGCTCCCTAAAAATGTTCGGAAACATTAGCGAGAGTTTGTTTTTGCTTATGACAGGCAATGTCACAGAGTTTTAGAGATGGCTGGGCCCGAACACATGAGTTAGAAAGAGGATGGATCGATTCAGAGATCAGGTTGCCCGAGGGTTTCTTCCAAAGCTGATGAAAACATGATATAGCAGGCTTACAGAAATAGCCCTTATAGCTGATTCGCTTAATGGACTTGATGTGCAAGCTTTGTGCTGTACCTGCCTTTGAAAATCCTAATCTCTACTTCTCTTTCTCTCTTTTGAACCTGTCAGGCGGGGATGATCCGTGCAGGTCAAGAGGAGTTTTTTATCGAGCCACTGGAGAGAGGAGGCGAAATGACAGGAGAGGAGGAAGGAGGACCCGGACGTCATCACATCGTCTACCGCTCCTCTGACATCAAGAAGCCGGTCGTCAATCAGCCCGCTGACTTTCACCCCCGAGGTCAGATCACCTTTTTGACACCAGCTCGTCATGGAGCGCTGACATGAGTTCTGAATATGCATGCTGATGACTAGGGAGAGATGCTGAGGTTCAGTTTCTTGCCACTGAATCAACGTACATTTTTAGACTGCTCAGTGCTGGTTTATGCAGGTTTGGTGCCGGTCTGGTATGGTCTTTCTAAGCCAAAGGAGGCTTAATGGTTAAGTTAGCATCGCTCAGCAGTAAGGATTTTTCTGCTTGCCAGGTCAGGCGAGTACTTCAGATTTATACTTGCTTCTACACCTTCCCTGCACCATTTTTCATTGATTATATGAATTTATTTTATTTATTAGAAAAATAAATTGTTTTTAAAATTAAAATATAAATAATTTAGAATTTTGAAAAAATGTTTTTAAAAATAAAAAATCTGTATGTGTGTGTGTATATATATATATATATATATATATAAGCAAATTAATAAATATATATGTACAGTATATATATATATATATATATATATATACATGATTCAAATTATATGAGTATACAGTTAGTTTTATACAGAAAATGTTGGCGCCAATAGCCTCATGGTCAGCGCTTCAGGTGTCCTCCCACTTCAATTTCTGTCTACAGTACTGTCCTATTCTAATAAAAGGCAAAAACGCCAAAAAATAAATCTTAAAAAATTAAGAATAAGAATTAAGAATAAAATCAAATAAAATCCTAAAATAAAATAAAAAATATAAAATAAAATAAAATAAAATACAAACCATATTTATTTTGTATAAATGAAAGAAAATGACAATAATTTGCAACTAAATGTCTCAGAAAACCAAATGTTTAAATTCGAAAGACAAGAAAATGTATGTGCACAAAAAACACACACACACACACACACACACAAAAAAAAGATATAGTTCAGGCCCTCCCCCACTGACCCAGAGGGACATCTAAAACACAAAATGTGCTGGTGACCATGCTGGTATTTTTCTTTGGGGAGAGATGAACAGGCCAAGATAAAGTATTTGGCATACGTGTTAAAATGATGTGTGAAGCTCATAAAATTTTAAAGCACATTCAATATAACCTCTTAGCATAAGTAGTCTTTGCAAGTACTGCTTAGGCTATATCCAGTCCATTTGAACTAGATTACAAACAGAGCTTGAATGTCTATCAAAGCTAAAAGCCATGTCTTGTAGTGTTAGTTTATTCAAAAATTTGGGTGAATAATGACAGAATTTTTCATTTTTTGGTGAACTATTCCTTACTAAATGGACCTGAAGCAGGGTACATGGATAAAGTGAGGAAAGTTCTCCAGGGCTGAGTCATTGCCCAGGCTATTCATCCCCCTCCACCCCCAGCTCTGTCTCTCTCAGCATCCCGTGTGAGACGTGTGAGGAGAGGAGCAGCAGAGTGACTGGATAAAGTCACAAACTTCTCTAAAAAGGATTCACATGTCACTTTGAGTTTGAGCGGTCGAGTTCAGCCGGGGGATATGGAGAGGCTCGACATGCGTCACAGTCCCTTCGCGTTTTCATTTTTCTTCACAGCCTGCTTGTTTTAGAGGGCTGCATGAATTGCTCAGCTGCAGTACTGTCAAACCCTATTTGACAGAAATACAAAAATTATTTCTGATCCTTTTAAAAGGACTTTAGGATTAGCACTGTAATCAATACCAGTGTTGGGCAATGCTACTTTTGAAAGTAAAAGCAATTTACTCTTACTTTACTTTTTAAAGTGTTGTTGCAGTCTTGCTTTATGCATCTTAAAAAGTAAAGGCCTGTTCACACCAAGAATGAAAACTATAACTATATTAGCATTTACACCGGAAGATGATAATTTTTTTATTGTAAGTGTGCTCTGCAGTTCTATTCTCGCATTGCGTATTTTTAAAGTCGGATGGATTTTGATTGGTTATTGTTATCGACAAAAACAAAACTGTTCCCAATGATATTGTTACTTTGTATCATTATTGTTATGGCTGTTCTGTGGTTATAATTACCATTATAGGTATCATTCTTTGTGTAAACAGACATAATTACTTTCTTTCTTTCTTTTTTTTATTGAAACTAACATGTTAAGTTGCTTTTGCCTTACTTTTTCTCATTATTGCTTGAATATTTTTGAACCGAAGCTGCATTTATTAAATTTATCTGTAAATATTGTTGCAGTACTTCTATTTGAATATATTTGAAGCTGATATATGTGAGGGCCAAGCTGAATTTTCAGCAGCTATTACTAAACATTATTAATGTCAATGTTGAAAACAGTTGTGCTGCTTAATATTTTTTGTTAACCTTTTTTTTACATTCTAGAAGAATGGAAAGTTCAAAAGTACAGCATTTATTTGAACTAAAAATCTTTTGTATCATTATGCATAAATGTCTCTCAACTTGACTTTGAGCTTTTGAACAGTAGTCTACTTTGCTTGCAATGATGAAAATCTGTGTTTCCCAAATTTTATAAACACAAGATAAATGTACTTATACCATGATCTGTCTGAATACTCGATTCTGATTGGCTGCCAGGTATGCATTAAAACCGTTTAATGCACAGGTAGTTCCAAGTTCTATATAAATGCACTGCTTTAATTGATGCACACAAATACACTCTCTCACACACACACACACACAGAGAGAGAGAGAAAGGTCGGACATTGCAAATTGTGATGCATACTCACAGAAACTTGTTGTCAGCACTGCCCCGTGACTTTTATTAATAAAATAGCCTAGATACTAGATCGCTACATTATAGTCATCAGTAGTAATGACCATGGTATAAGCAGGATAATGCACGGCTAGCTCCGCTTTGTGTCGGGTGGTTCTTGGCCTCCACATCGTGCATTGAAATTGTTTAATTGAAATTGAAACTGCGCGACCAAGACAAAACAGAATGCGCAATGGTTGTCTTGACACACACTCTCTGGAACAACAATTCCCATTCAGTTTAGACTATATAGTGGTGTAAATTTTGGAATTAAAGCATTACTTTTTAATTGTGGTTAAAATTAAGAGTAAACCAGAATATAAACGTGAAATATGTATGGTCAGTATAAAGACTGAGATGCTTTTATAAGCATTTTCTCCTACATCTTTGTTTCAATTGTTTCAACAGCAATTGGTGCTTTTCACTTTTTCTTAGACATCAAATTAAAGCCATAAATCAGTCATATCCCTTGTATGGTGTGTCCATTTATCAGCAATATTCAGCTTTTACTTGAGTGGAAAGGTTACACATGTGGCAGTAGGCTTGATGTTGTATTGCATTGTGGAAGTGTAGGTATGCCCAAGCCGGTACTAAAAATAACAGCACAATATATCTGTAAGTGAATCTCAATGTGTTTGTGTGAGCAGGTCTTTGGCGACATCAGCTGGAGTGCGTGTGTGCGTATGAGAAGCTGCAGCTCTCAGTGAATTCCAGCAGAGACATGCTGGACTCAGACAGCCAGTGTCTACGTGGCAAAGCTTGATGAGAGTTTAAGTTCTACTTGGCAGACGTGAAGTATACAACATCGAGAATTACGGCAAAAGTGGTGGGAGGAGAGAAGGATGAGAGGTTTTTTCCTCAGAAAATGGCCTGCAATATTAGGTTTCATAATCAGACATACTGGAAAAACTCTGCTCTGATTATATAATTTCTTTGTAGTTTATTTGGTTTAGATAACTGTGTAAGTTGTTTTTTGAATTACCATGCACATGTATTGGCAAAAGTTGACCTTGACGTAGACATGCTAACATGCTACAAAGAATGCTAACAAGGGATTTTTATTGTACTTTTTGGACATGTGTGCTAGCATCTAGCATTTATATGACTTTGGACGCTGTGGCAGCACTCTTTCTTGAAAGCTCTCATTCTGTTCACTTACACAGTCATAAAAGGACTTCCTGTTACTGTAACCTGAGAAAGAGGGCTAGCCTTCACAATACTGAATCATCAATACTTTGTGCTTTCTCTTCAAACATGGCTTTTGGCATTTTGTTCACTGACCTATCAGAATAATGCAGGTGAAGCCAGAGTTTCTCTCCTCTCTTTGGACTTTTGCCATCTGTTTTTACAATGGTGGACATGCTAATTATTAAACATGTTTAAATACAAGTTGCAAATATAGTTAGGGATGCAACTATTTGGCTAATACAAATACGCTGGTATTTATTTCCATGATTTAATACAAAACTGGTATTGAAATTATATAATATTTTGACTAAATAAATGTAAAATAAAACATCACAATCATACCATTCTAATATTTATTAATATTAGAAACTGTAATTTACATCATGCATATCTTCTTATAGAAATAAAAACAAAATTTTCCACCACAAGCGTGTATGTTTTTTTAAAATGTAAAAAATATTTTATTTATAATAAATAACATAAGTATTTTATACGTATATTTTCCATCCATCATTATTCCGCAAATGTGCAAAATATGTGGATAGAAATCTACATTTTAAAAGCAGTACATTTCATAACAAATATAATTGGACATGACCTCACATATGAATGTGGGAAAATCTGAGACTGATGTTCTTTCCTGGTTTGTCACTGCATTTGAGAAGTGTTGTTTCTGCACTTTTGTCAGTTTCTCTTCACCTCAGTCACCCTGACATTTCAGCCCACACATATCACACCACAGCATACCAAATGAGCCATAATATCTCCAGCTAGCCGTCAGAGATTGTATAGATTTATGTGTGTGGCTATATGTGTGTGTTTATGGCTGTAGAAAATGTGTGACTGCATGTGTTTTTCATTTAACGTTTTTCCCATCCCTGAAACAACAACATTCTGGTTGTTCCATTAACCAATAGCTGTTGGCCTGGTCTGACATTGAGGAGGAGCATTCAGCTTCCTCCTGTGCTGCAAATATCTCCATTTGTGCTTGGCCACCTTTGCAGCAGTGCAAGTAAAGACAGTGTCTTAAGAAGGACGCCTGCGGCATTTCGTCTGGAGAGCTAATGAAGACTGATCTTTCTGTGTCTTGGAATTCTGGCTCTGTGAGATGAGCTAACTCAACAATGCTGTGTTAACTGATGATGCCTAGGTGAATAAGACATTAACCAACAGATTACAGGGTTCGCTAGGCCCTTGTTTTAAGATTAATGGCCAAGGAAAAAAATGTGATTAAGATCTCCTGAGGGATGACTGTAAAAAAAAATTTGCTGGCTGACATCTTCATTGGATAGACTTCTGCTTCACAGTTCTTGTGTGCTTGGCCAACTACTCATTTTAAGTTGACTGTCTTCACATGTTTCAGATGCTGGTGTCAACCAACAGATGTGAGTGGTCAGCTAGTTTCACCTAAGACCATGGTAGTCCAGCAGCTAGACCAACACTAATCCAGCACTTACTGTAAAAAAACAACTGAAACCAGCCTGGAAATTGATGGTGTCTAAAGTCTAAAGTTGTCTTCATCCAGATGTTATCATCCAGATTTGTGGTTCACTAATTGAATTGAGTGTTTACCATAAATGGGGTGAATTCAGATAAGTTGAGACACTTTTTGCAATTGAGATGACTGGGGAAAAATGGCACAGTTATCTCGAATTAACTCTAAATGACTCACCCGATGGGAAATCATCATCTGTCTTTTAAAATACAGTCACATTTACCATTGTTCAATGAATTTTATAGCTTATCATACATCATACATTGTTGCACTTTTGATAGTGGACAATGGACCTTTGTTGTCCACAAAATTTTGCTAATGTAACCTCACCTTAAGAGAAGAGAATGTGAAATGAGATCACATAATTCCAAATATATTTGACCATTTCATTAATACAAAGAAAATAACATTAAGATACAATGAGACATGGTTTGTTGAAAGAGGACATTTTTACTTACTGTCACCAGGTATAGAATAAATACAATTGAAGTCATGTGATTCAGGATGTCGCTAAAATTCATGGTGTCTGAAATTTTTTTAATCTTTATGCAAATTGGATGTCGTAAGGGGGTGTTTAGAGATGCACAAAAAAGATAAATAAATAAATACCATCTTTGACATTATTACTGTTTTATTCTGGGAAATAAATATTTTATTCTATGAAAGCTTTAGTTTTACATTTCTCTTCAGAAACTATACATCTAAGATGTATATAAAACAATTCTACATTCAATAACATTATAAAAGTAAATCTTTTCCAGATTATGTTACACACATATTTATATTATTCTTATTTTTCACAGTATAAATTGGCATTTATACATAAACATATATAGCTGCCTATTTTTTGTGGGTCCCTCACAAGGACAATAGATCCTATTTGTGATTAACGACTACACTGTAAAAAAAAAAGTCTGTAGTTTTTACAAAATAATTTTGGCAGTTGTGGTTGCCAGAATAATTTTGTAAAAAATACAGAAAAACTGTAAACACATTTACAGAACAAAACTGTAAAATTTACAGTATAAAACTGTAATTTACAAACAAGGAAATTTGAATGTAAACCACTAAATTCAACAACACACACTGCTATTAAAATATGTTTTGTACCTTTAACATACTGACAACCACCATAATAATGCAGGCGGTACAAGAGAAAGCCACATGAAGAATCAAAGCTCATCACAATAGCTTCACCACAAGCAGAAGTATATATTAATATATAGAAGGTGCACAGAGTCATTCATGCAAAACACCATCATGGTAACACACATGATACTTAAATAATGCAATAAACCTTCATTAAACAACAAAAGATGTAACATAAAGCCCAAATGTACATAACTGATAACAAAAACTATCAAAAAACATGACTATTTAAACAAAATACTTTCAAATGTGGAGTGTCACGCAGGAAATTCTGGGAATATGAGTTTACAGTTTTTGACTGTAAATTATACATCAATTTGTTATTTTTTACTTCTAAAAACTGAACAATTAACAGCATTTTACTGTAAAATTACATGAAATGTCTGGTTAGATCTTTTACAGTTTTTCCCTGTATATAGTATGGGAACTTACTGTTAACCTATTAACAGTTTTTTTTTCAGTAGCGTTTTTACAAAATTTTACAGTTAAAATTACGCTTATTTTTTTACAGTGTAGTTAACACAGACACAACACACTGACAAAAATGGCAGAACTAATGGTTGGTGCAACTCCTGCATCAGTGTTTCTGTGTATATGAGAGTGTGTGTGTGTGTGTGTGTGTGTGTGGGGGGGGGGGGGGGGCTCATATTCCTCCATGCTGTGTCACACCTTCATTGAGGATATTCTTGCTTGTCTAAGCCGCTGGACCTTCGTTCATCCTGCAAGCAACATAGTTTTTCAATCAGTGAGGTTGCAATAGAGGAACAAGATGGTGCATTCATAGCCAACCGAAATCCGTGCTACATTCATAACCATGTCTTTTTTTATCCACATAAAACATGTTTCAGGTTTGACATCAATGTGACATTGTGTCTTTATTGAAATCAGTGCAGCTTGGAACTTTCCTGTTTGTTTTACATTTCAAGTCTTGTATCTTACAGTTTCATGTACTTTGACTTAGCACGTCTTAATTTTTTCTGATTATTTTTCCAGTCACATCTGCCAGCATTGATTTAAAAGCCAAGCTGTGTATTTGTTTTGCATTGAAATTAGTTTTGTGTTTTGCAATAATCATGTCTAATTTGATTCAAAATTAACTTTACCATCAGGAATTTAAAAACTAAACAGTGTTTCTAAAGTATGTTTATTCAAAAAAACATGTCGAAAGAGTCAAGCCAAGCTTCCACTGCTATATTCAAAGAGGATTTCTCCAGTTGTTAACAGATCCGAAAGACTTTGATTTCATTTTCAAAGCAAAGGTTCTACTTGAAAGCTTCTAAAAGATTCGGTTTTCATTTTATCCTTGCAGTTTTTCGTGATGCTCCCGTTTCCTGAATACAAATAACCCTCGTGAGCCTGATATGTCAGAACTGACAAGCCTAGCACTCATTGATTTGAAGAATTATGATAATTGGCAACAGTTACTGACTGCCCGACCTTCATCAATATTCTGTACATCAGCATTGCTCCTTGCAGTCCGGCACTGGAAACCCCAGCTACAGTTGAAACGGCTATGACTTCAGGTCAGGGGATAACTAGGAGCAGATGTGCACTCTCAGAATGGCAACCAGAATACAGGATGCTTGTTTGTAGCTTTCTATTTGTAGTCAATAGCAAAAAAACGCAGTGGCACAAGGCTGTTAACCTTGAAATATGATGACTGTGGAAGTCATTTGGGTGTCAGCTGACATTGTGATACTCGCTTAACTGTAACGATGTACAGTGTAGTAGTGCTACTTTACTGTCACTTCATGGTTTTAACTTAATCTACAAATAAAAATAGCTTAGTTATAAGGGCTCATACTGGAATCTGTGAACCAGTTGTGAATCTGTTCATTTAGATGAACCATCTAAAGTCTAATCACACAATTAAAACTAAAACAAAGGTACAAAATAGAATTTTAAGTGACTGAATATAGTAGAAAATACGGTTTGTTGCAAAAGATTCAAACATATACAAGTTTTGAATAGTTTATACATACAGAATAGTAAATAAGAGTTGTGAATCTGTTAATTTAGATGAACCGTCTAAACAAACCTATTCACTAGAAGGAATTGGACCACTGAATCTAAAACAATGGTACAATAAAAACTTTAAGTGACTGAATATAGTATAAAATCCCATATATCTGAAGTTTTTTGCAAAATATTTGGTAACACTTTAAAATAGGGAACACTTATTCACTCTTAACTATGACTTTTCCCTCAATAAATTGTAATAAAGTGTAGGTATTGGGTAGGATTAGGGATGTAGAATAAGGTCGTGTAGAATAAGGCATTAATATGTGCTTAATTACTACTAATAAATGGCTAATATTCTAGTAATATGCGTGCTAATAAGCAACTAGTTAAGAGACCCTAAAATGAAGTGTTACCAAATATTCATATATGTACAAGTTTTTTTCTGACAATGTCAGGAGAATCTTTGAATCAAGAATCTTTTATTATCTTGAATCTGTGAATCAATTTGAGAAAGCGGACTAATCTGTTCATTTAGAAGAACCATCTAAACAAACCTATTCACTAGAAATAATCAGACTTTTCAACATTATGAGAAAGCAGATCATTTGGGATGAACCGGTTTACTAGAATGGATCAGACTTTCCAAAGCTACATATGAAATTGAGGATGTTTAGGTGAGTGTATGCTTATTGCTTCAACAAATAAACATAGCATTTGATAAAGTAGCTCCTTACTACAAGGTACAGTACACACTTATGAAAATTATGAAGATAGCTGAACTGCTGTTGCAATGCTGGAAAATGTATTTGTTAGTAATATCACCGTTTTTAGCTACACTAGGTACTCTTCTTGTCAGTGCTGATTCTCTTTTAAAAAATAATTTTTATTCTAAGCCAATACTTAACCTTTTCCATGACTCTGGCCTTTTGTGTTGATGTCCTGTTAATTGCCTCTATCCTTGGTGTCATTCCAGCACTGGACGCACATTCACAGGTCACCTTAACATGCTAGTTTTTGTTTTCCAAAATCTAATTTGACTCTATGCTGAAAACTCCAGTATGAGTGACAAGGACCAGCTTTGGTTTTCCACTAGTTTATTTTTAGTGTAATGTGCTTCTAAATACACATTGTGATGAACGGAAAGAGCAAAACAGATGTCTATTGCACAAACAGACCCCATGACCCATTTTCATGTAAATTTGTCAAATTTGTCAAGCTAATAAACATTACAAGATTGCTCTAAATGTTATTTTTTTAGTGAATTTGTCTAGGATTTCTTACATTTATTTGTTCTGCTGAGTTTCTTTTGCAAGCTTTTGCAACATTTTCATTTATAAATGATTGTTGATGCCTTGGCAGTAAACATTACTGATTTTTATGGTGTATTTGTTTGACTTCCCATTTCGTTTCATGTGTCTGTGCTTGTTTAGAAACTTGCCAGACGTTTATTAAATTAAATTCTATTTTATTATTAAACATAAACGATGTCATGATTCACTCTGGGAGCAACAAGGAGTCACTGGGATGCTGAACATAGACTTTAATAAACAAAAACGCAGGTATACAGACATGCAAACTCAGGGATGACATATAATGACGTTTAACAGCGGATGAAGAAGTCAGAACAGAACACTCCTTAAATATACAACTCAATAAGGGGAAGATGAGACACACCTGGAATCAAATAGAACACAATCAGGGAACAGAAGACCATATAAGGGCATGGGAAAACACGAGGGAAAACTAGATCAAAACACACAGAATAGTCCATGGCGTGACATGACGCCCCCCTTCGGAAGGTGCGTCCCCGCACCACATAACATCAAAGGGGTGGGAGGGTGGGCACCATGGCCAGATCTGGGCACCATGGCAGGAAAGACCGTCCAGGGAGCCATGGCAGAGCTGGGAGCTCGGGGAGCCATGGCGGATAAGGGAGCTCAGGGGGCCATGGCGGAGCTGGGAGCTCAGTGAGCCATGGTGGAGCTGGGATCTCAGGGGGCCATGGTGGAGCTGGGAGCTCGAGGAGCCATGGCGGGTCAGGGAACTCAGGAGGCCATGGCGGATCAGCCTCCAAGGCCACGGCCCCAGCCCCCGCCCCTACGACTGGAGCCCTACTACCCCCCCCCCCCCCCCAAAAAAAAACCCTTGGGGAAAATCCCGGCTCCAGAGGCCTTCCATGGGCCAGGCATAGGAGCAGGAGACCTCAATGGGCTGGATTCGGGGGCTGGAGCTCTCTCTGAGCTTAACTGGGGATCAGGAGCCCTCCTTGGGCTAAACGGGGAATCAGGAGCCCTCCCTGGGCTTAACTGGGGATCAGGAGCCCTCCATGGGCTAAACTGGGGATCAGGAGCCCTCCTTGGGCTTAACTGGGGAACAGGCTGACGGGCTTGACTAGGGAACAGCTGACGGGCTGGACGGCGGGCTGGTTCTGGCTCGGGGCAGGACACTCTCCAGACACCGGAGGATCCCTTCCCTCCAGAATAGTCCCTTGGTGTCTGGGAGGTCCACGGGGTGATGGTAGTTGGCCCCGTGCCAGAACAGCGAGTTGATGGTGGCTTCATCTAATGCCGTCACTGCGGCGAGCCTGCAGAACTCCCAGGCATACTCAACGAAGGGGAGATCCCTACGGGCTAGGGCAATGAAGCATGCGGCGGTTTCCATGCTGCGGGGAGAAATAAACAGGAAAACAAAAGACTTTTCAAAACCAGAAAACAAACACGGGGAGAGGGGGCGCAGCTTACTTTTGAGTATTGGTCCACTGTTCTGTCACGATTCACTCTGGGAGCAACAAGGAGCGAGGAGTCGCTGGGGATGCTGAACATAGATTTTAATTAACAAAAACACAGGGATACAGACATGGAAAGTCAGGGATGACCTATAATGACGTTTAACAGCGGACAAAGAACTCAGAACAGAACACTCCTTAAATAAACAACTCAATAAGGGGAAGACGAGACACACCTGGAATCAAATAGAACACAATCAGGGAACAGGAACAGGAATACCATATAAGGGCATGGGAAAACACAAGGGGTAACTAGATCAAAACACACAGAATAGTCCATGGCGTGACAAACGAGAAGTTTATGAGAATATGTACACTGCTTTGCCTCTTCCAAAACTAGGAACATTCCTCAAGATCCCTCCATTCTGAACCATACAAACTGTATTTACACATTACGAGTGCTATGCTTGAGAAATAAAATCTGAAAGGAACTGAAGAAGAGCATTTGTTTGAATTACACTTTACACAAACAGTGTACACAGTCTAATTAGAGTAAGTATTGATCGGGAAATCCTGAATCGCTGATCCTGGGAAAAAAGTATGTTTCTTGTATCTATTTAATTTGTTTTCATCTAAAAAGGTTGGATATTTTTATGGGTTAACACAACACAAAAATGTTGGATCACTGTAGAAGTTGGGCTGGTAGCATAATGGTTTGGAATCAAGGCTGCTTTTCTCATTTATTTTGTCTTTAAGCATTTAAAAGTTCTTGAATAAAACTAACCAGCTTCCAGGTGAGTCACAACAGTGAAACATTTGATTTGAAGAGATCTATTTAGAAATTAAGGGGGAAAAGACAAAGGTTCAACATTAGATGATTAGATGTCAAGATGAGACACAGATCTGCTCATCCTAAGATGGTTTGCAAATTGCGCAACGGAATCTGAAACAACAGTACAATATAAAGTTTTTAGTGACTGAATATAGTCTAAATTGCCATATATTTGAAGTTTTTTGCAGAATATTTAAACATACACAAGTTGTGTGAGAGTATCAGGAAAATCAGTTATGTCATTTACAATGCTTGATAGGAGTGGGTGGTCACTTGTGAGCTCTTTTGCTGGAATTCTGGTTTCCATAGTAACAGCGACTTCTCTGATTGGTGAATCGCCCTTCAGGATTATCTCATTACTTCTGAATAAATTAAGAAATTAAATCGGAACATCAAATGGCATATAAAAATTTGTAATCATAAGGTTTATCACCTTGGGAAGTAACATCAAATTTCTTTCAGAACACACAGACTGAAGTCTGTGAAGCAGGCATATTGCAGTAACTTACGAATGTTTTGGACACAATGTAAATACCATGGTAAATAAATATGATAACTGAGCATTTTAATAAAGGAAGTCAAAGGCAAGATATCACTGAATTGGTACAGTAACATTTTTCTGCCTGTCATCCGTTTTAGTTCTCTCTCACCTCACACTGTCCCTCGCTTGAGCAGTTTTGGCACAGGCAGAGCCTGAGAGACATGCCTCAGTGGCACCCAGTCTGAACATGAAAGCTTTTGGAGTTGAGAGAGTGTTTGTGCCGTGTATTAGGTGACAAGAGAGAGAATCTGCTCAGTGAAATGAGAAACATACTGCCACTGTTTTGTTTATCATTGTACAGCTATTTTCATATTAAGTAATGGGCTGAATGATCTTAATATACAGTATGAACAGTATACAATGAGGAATTTAGTTTCAATGTCTCATTTAAATTTGCCTTCTTCATGATGTTACATTTAAATGAGTCACATCATACACTTTTTATTATGATTATCATGATTCCTCATGACCTTTTTAAATTATATTAAATCATTTTTGTGAATTTTTTGCAGGTTCGCCTCTGGGTCTTCAGGCTGGATTGGAGTATTTACCCCACTACGTTAAGAAGAAAATAAAGAGCAACACGCGAACACGCAGAGAGACGTATGAAGATGAGATCTTTAACATCGAGGTTCTCTTGGGAGTGGACTGCTCTGTGGTGATGTTTCATGGCAGAGAGCACATCCAGAAGTACCTCTTGACCCTCATGAACATTGTAAGTCTCCCAAATCCCATTAGAAAGGATTGAAGCTTGAGGTGGTGGCTAATAGTTACAGTACTTAGTTGACCTTTATGGCCTATTATCATATGTAACGCACAAATAGTCTTTTTGCTCCATACTCTTAAAAAAATACAGGTTCTTTATTGGCTTCTATGGTTCCATGAAGAAACTTTAACATCCATGGAAGCTTTGCATTGCACAAAAGGTTCTGGAAAAGGTTATTTAGGTTATTATAATGTTCTTCACACTACACTAAAAGTGCCAAAAGGGGTTTTTTGTATCAATGCAATAGAAAGACCATTCTGGGTTCCCCAAAGAACATTTCTGCTAACAGTTCTTAAAAGAACCATTTTCTTCTTAGTGTAAGGAACATTTTAATAATCTGAATAATCATTTCCAAGAACCTTATGTCCAACCTTATGTCCAATGAAAAGATTACATTTATATTAAAGGTTTTTCATGGAACAATGCCAATAAAGAATCCTTCCCTGAAACATTTTTTGGGAAATTGCATAGCTGCAATACCCAACCTCCCCCCGCCCCATCTACTGTAAGTTACTTTGTATAAAATAAGTTAGCTTAATGGCATTTGCTAAATTAGGCATCAGCAAAATGACCAGTAATTTAGCCTCAGGATCTTATTGGTTCTCCGTCTTATGTAAGCAAATCAACATTTATCCAAAATACATCACTTTTCAGACAGTGCTATGGTTATTTCCAATCATGATTTTATCATACAGACATTCACATGAATTACTTCATATTCAAACAAAGAATTTGGCATTACTGTATACATTAGGGCTTGATGGTTGGATGTTGATCCAAACCTCCATCCATCTCCCTGACAACTGCTCTGAGTCAAGAAATTACATTCACATCCCTGACAAGGTTTCCTACCTGAAAGATTGATGTACTTGAGATCCTCGACAAGACCAGACTCGCAATGAACTTGCTGTTGAACCTTCACAAATAAACATTTTCTGACTTTCCCTCTGATTTTTTTTTTTTTTTCATTTTGATTCATTTTTTGCCAGACATTTCACATAAAACAGACTGAAATGCTTGACCGACGTCCCGTAGACCATTTGAACATACTTAACACTTACTTTTAATGCATTGCTGTGGTGGTAACAATTACCTTCAAATCTCTATTAAACTAGATGTGTTTTGTTTAGGTAGCTACAGTAACTATAAACATACTAACTTCATTAAAGTTAGAATGAAGCATAAATAAAACTAACCACAGAAGAAAAAATAATTTACTCTAGTATCCATTTTAGTGCACCTTGTGGCAGTAATGTTCATATTTGCATTCCATTATGAACTGCATTCTGACATTTTGAAATGCAACAACGCACAAAATTGAATTTGTGTAGCTAGAGCTGTCGTCACTCTTGTACTTGTGTAAAGTATATTTTGGGTATACAAGTGACTGGATAGCAGTTCCAAAGCTCTTGCAACTGACCTCCATCCTCATAATTCCCTCACAGTTCATTTTTATTTGCACGGCGGTTCCGTTGCTAAGCAGAAGACAAGCTGCGATGGAAGACCTTGCTGCATTATTAATTTAGTCCTAATGATTTTCTGGCACTTTGGCCTCTTACTCGTCAATTAGCTACCTGCCAGCTACAAGCAGAGATCTAGCCTAATAAAATACTGACAGGGTCCTGGAGAGGGCCAGAGACAGCCAGTGCTAATGAGAGACTCACTGCTTAGGTGATTAGTACGGTGTGTGTGTTTGTGTGTGTGGGAGAGAAGAGAATAAAAACAAGTGAGTATGTGCTGATAATAGTCATTTATGTGCCAGGTTACAGAGCTGTCATTACTGAGTGCCTGAGTAGATACATGGTTTCAGGTGGGAACAGGGTTACCTGGCACTGTTTCTAAGAGACTAATATTTCAACTGTTTTCATGCTTAGCAACAATGATAATGAACTGTTACTTTAACAACAGAGATACATATCTTTATTTTTATGAATATGTAATAATGATCATTTTAATGTAATATAAAATGAAATATTAAATATAATATCAAATACATTAAAACTCACAATTTGTTTACTCTAAAATGCATAAGTACTGTATATGTTTCATCAGTCATTCCTGACATGTAAATAACTTGTCTTCATATTTATTTATTTTTTAAATATTAAAATATCAAAAAGATTTTAAAAACAGATATTTTCTATATTGTCTGTATATATGTGTAAATGCGTATACACATGATTTATAATTAGTATTCCTGATAGTCAAATCTGAGATTAAATACCCACACATACACACTTATCTAAAGTTTAGCTGGTAGCACTTTATTTTAAGGTCCAATTCTCACTATTAACTACAGTAGTTGCTTATTAGCATGCATATTTCTAGCATTTTGGCTGTTTATTAGTACTTATAAAGCACATATTAATGCTTTTTTCTGCATGACTATATTCTAGATCCCTTAATGCTAAACATAACTACCTTATTAACTATTAATAAGTAGCAAATTAGGAGTTTATTGAAGCAAAATTCATAGTTAATAGTTAGTTATTAGTGAGAATTGCTCCGTAAACTAAAGTGTGATCATTTAGTTTTATTGACAAAACAAGTGGTATTATGAGGAATAGGCATCCAATTGTATCTTTTTGTATTCTGGGGAGGGTTTGAGTGTTTTAGGGGAAACTATAGCTAGACTTTCTCTCTTTTGCTAAGTGTCTGCTCTCCATAATCAGACTCAGATTTTTAAACAGCCTCTAGTCGAGCTGTCATCCATCTGTCACTGTCTTTGTGTATGAGTGTGTGTGTGTGGTACAGTGTTTCTTTTCTTTCTCAACACTCTGGTCATCTAGCTGAAGACTCAGCACCTTTCCAGGTTGCCCCAGGGTATTGTGTAAATGAGTGGAGAGAAGTCATATGTAAGCATGGTAAAATTATCAAATATGTGTCATTTCATGAAGGGACGCAGATATGCGTGTCATGCTTGCTTATTTATTTATTTATTCATAGATAAATTTATAATAAACCCTCCACCTCCCCTAGCTCCACCTGTCTAGATTTCCTAGAGAATTTATTTATGTCTATTTCCTCAGCAGCAGAATATCTTACATATATACCTTTATTTAACCAGGAAAAAGACTCACTGAGATTAAAATCTCTTTTCCAGGAGTGTCCTGGCCAAGATAGGCAGCCGAGTTTGCATATACAAATAAACAACATAGTTACAACAAACATTACAAACCAACATATAACCAGTTAAAAACAATTACACACCGTTATGTTGCTCTCTAGATTACATAGTAAGGACTTAAAA
>JAFVLL020035034.1:0-20797 GCA_021397915.2 Tor tambroides | reverse complement strand
GATACCATAATACCGGAAAATGTGGTTAAACATCAGTTCAGCGGTTTCCATGGCCGTGGATAAGCCCTTTAGAGGAAGAAGACGACATGACTTAGAGAATCGATCAACGACCACAAGGATACAGGTGTTACCATCGGAGGCAGGCAGATCAGTGACAAAAGTCCAGGGCCGGTTAGGAACGGGCAGAGGAAGCAGCTTATCAGCTGGCAGGTGGCGTGGACTCTTGGACATGGCACATTCTACACAGCCTCGGACGAACCTTCTTACATCTCTTGCCATATTAGGCCACCAGAAGCGATCCTTTAGCAGCGAGAGGGTGTTGTTGGCCCCTGGGTGGCCAGTGCCCAGAGATGCATGAACTGACTGGATGAGGGATGTGCGTTGAGCCTTAGGAACTTATTGCAAACCGGGCGGGCAGCCCGGCAGAGCGGCTGTGGAGGCATTGGAGGAGGAAAACTGACTGGAGGTCCATTGGATGGGACTTACTATGATCTTTTCAGGAAGGATGGATTCTGGCTTTTCATTGATTTCTTCCTGGGAATCATGGAGTCGAGACAGAGCATCGGCTTTCACATTCTTGGGACCAGGTCGATAGGAAATCGTAAAATTGAACCGTGTGAAGAAGAGAGCCCATCGGGCTTGGCGAGGGTTGAGTCTCTTGGCTTCTTTCAGATATTGCAGATTTTTATGGTCAGTAAGGACTGTAAATGGATGTTGTGCACCTTCCAGCCAATGCCTCCATTCTTCGAGGGCCAGCTTGATGGCGAGGAGCTCTTGGTTGCCAATATCATAGTTTCTCTCCGCCGGGCTGAGTTTGCGAGAAAAGAAGGCACATGGATGGAGTTTAGATGGTGTCCCCTGCTGCTGAGATAAGACGGCACCGACTCCTGAGGTGGATGCATCAACTTCCACTGTGAAAGGTTTACTGGGGTCTGGGTGCACGAGGACTGGAGCGTTCGTGAACGCATTCTTAAGACACTCAAAGGCTTCGTTGGCGGCAGGAGTCCAGACGAGAGTCTTGGGTTTGTTGCGGAGCAGGTTGGTCAGAGGGTTAGTGATGTTACTATAATTGTAGATGAATCTACAGTAAAAGTTTGCAAACCCCAGGAAACGTTGTAGCTCCTTTATGGTAACTGGAGTGGGCCACTTACGGATGGCTTCCACCTTCCCCTCATCCATTCGGATGCCACCGCTGTCGACGTTGTATCCCAAGAACTGCACTGAGGACTGATGGGACGAACACTTCTCTGCTTTGAGGAACAGGTGGAAATCTCTCAGGCGTTGAAGGACCTCCGCAACGTGGTGGCAATGTTCGGCCATGCTCCGGGAGTAGATGAGGATGTCATCTATGTACACCAGCACGAATTTATGGAGAAACTCCCAGAGCACCTCATGCATAAAGTCTTGGAACACGGAGGGGGCGTTGACAAGCCCATAGGGCATGACAAGATATTCATAGTGGCCGGTAGGGGTTACAAAGGCGGTCTTCCACTCGTCCCCCTCACGTATTCGGATGAGGTTGTAGGCGCTGCGGAGGTCCAACTTGGTGAATATGGTGGCTCCGCGGAGATGTTCTACCGCCGCTGGAACAAGAGGAAGGGGATAACGGAACTTAACCGTTATGTTGTTTAGGGCTCGATAGTCAATACAAGGTCTTAACCCTCCATCCTTCTTTGCAACGAAGAAAAAACTAGAAGCAGCAGGGGACGTGGAAGGGCGGATGTAGCCTTGTTTCAGGGCCTCCTGAATATATTCTTCCATGGCCTTCTGCTCAGGGATGGAAAGGGGATAGATTTTCCCACGGGGCACTGACTCACCCGGAATGAGATCTATGGCGCAGTCCCATGGCCGATGAGGAGGTAACTGGGAGGCTTTCTGGGGGCAGAACACGTCGCTGAAGTGGGAGTAACAGGCTGGGATGTCAACTGATTGTTTCTCTGGAGGGCTTTCGATGGAGGTGGAGTTTACGGCGATCGTCTTGTTAGGAAGAGATGCAGGCTTGGGTGCATTGGGAAAACAGCCGGGAAAGCATTGGTTACCCCACTTCAGGACCTCACCAGTATGCCAGGAGATGTTAGGGTGGTGTTGGACAAACCAGGGTCTTCCAAGGATAATGTCAGCAGTTGAACCCTCCAGAACCAGTAAATGAATCTCTTCCTCATGCAGTAAACCAACATTCAGGTGAACAGGAACCGTGCAGCGGTTCACACCCTTGCGGCAGAGGGAGGTGCCAGTCACCGACTGTATTTAGTAGTTGGTCTTGGTGGTTGTGGTTTTGAGGTTGAGCTGACGACAGAGGTTCCCCGAGATAAAGTTTCCAGCAGACCCGGAGTCGAGGAGGGCATAAACTGGAAGAGAGAGTTTGGGGGCAGTAAGCAGAACTTCAATTGCCAAGGGTTTTAAGTTCTGTATCACAGGTTGAATGGCACTCACCAAGAGACGTGGAGGTCGAACGGGGCATGCTGCCTGGAAATGCCTCTTTTCACCACAGTAAATGCACAGACCGAGATTTATTCTTCTCTGTCGTTCCTGATTAGACAGGCGAGCATGATCAATCTGCATGGGTTCACTGACTGGTTCTGGAGGGTATTGACTGGCTGGATGGCGGAGGAGTGAATTGCAACTGGGAAGTGAAGCTTGTTCTTCCAGACAGGATTTCATACGTGAAGCACATCGAATGGAGAGTTGGATAAGGCTCTCTAGTTCACAGGCATCGTCGTGGGCAGCCAGCTGTAAATGGAGTCTGGGTTCCAATCCTTGACGATATGCCGTCAATAGCGATCGCTCGTTCCATCCACTGACTGCTGCTAGGGTGCGAAACTGGAGAGCATATTCGTGAATAGACAGAGCACCTTGACGTAACTGATATAATTTTTCACTTACAGATGTGTCATAAGCTGGTCTGCCAAAAACTTCACAAAAGTGATTCAGAAAATTTTGGAGAGATTGAGTGGCTGAGCCTCCCTGAGCCCAAATGGTTTCTGCCCACTGTAGAGCCTTTCCTTTTAAAAGGGAAATGATAAAGGCTATTCTTGCCTTTTCGGTGGGATATAGGAGCGGTTGCATTTCTATCGCAAGGGAACATTGCAGTAGGAAGCCGTTGCACTCCTCCACCACGCCAGAGAAGGGCGCTGGTTTGGCCATGGGACTGGAGATCACGGTGGTAGAAGAACTAGTGGTGCTGGTTACGGAAGTGGTGGGAGGTGCAGGTGGTGGAGCCGGTGTGAGAGCCCGTCGGAGCACATCCACGAGCTCCTGGAATGGGTCTGGAGTGCTCATTTGTCTGTCTGTTGGTGTTGGTCCGGTCTTCTGTTACAGAAGAGGGACTCAGACAACGTGACTGAATAATAAACAGGTATTTATTGACAGATTGATGAGCGACGAGGACAGAAACAGGTAAGTGGTAATTCTGGAAGTCTTCGGGAATCTGGAGAGACGATAACTTGACTATCCTTTCTTGACAGGAGACAACGCACAGGAACTGGACACACACCTCACCAAGATAGCAGACTGGGAACGAACACGGGAGCAGACAGACTGGGGATCGCTGGAGAACACACTTGGGAGAGAACAAGGCAGGTAAGTCGACAAGGAGGTAAGTATCAGGCATGGAGCTTGTGATAGCAATGGTAGTCCTCTTCGCTAGTATGAGACCGGACACTGGATTGCTGTGAGGTGTGTGTATTTGAGGAGTGCTAAATGAGTGTCCTGATGATGTGCAGGTGCAGGTAATTAGAACTCAGGTGAGGGAGTGCGCTGTGACTGGCTGGTGACAGAGCCTGGCCAAACTGTGACAGGTATAAAGACCCCATTTCCAATAAGCAGAAGAAATTAATGGTCAGTTCTTATACGGGACGTCCCATACTACATGCACACCTCACATGAAACCATTTTACTGCAGCTTTTTTTAGATATGGGCCATTATTACACCTTAGAGGGGTATAAAGACCCCATTTCTAATAGGTAGAAGTTGTTACGGGTCAGTTCTTATACAGGACGTCCCATACTACATGCACACCTCACACGAAAGCATTTTACTGCAGCGTTTTCAAGATATGGGTCACTTTAGAGGGCTATAAAGACCCCATTTCTAATAAGTAAAAGAAATTAATGGTCAGTTCTTATACGGGATGTCCCATACCATATGCACACCTCATATGAAACCATATTACTGCAGCGTTTTCAAGATATGGGACATTATTCGAATTAGATGGGTATAATGTCACCATTTCTAATAAGTAGAAGAAATGAATGGTCAGTTCTTATACGGGACGTCCCATACTATATGCACACCTCATATGAAACCATTTAACTGCAGCGTTTTCGAGATATGGGTAATTATTACACTTTATAGGGCTATAAAGACCCCATTTCTAATAAGTAGAAGAAATTAATGGTCAGTTCTTATACGAGATGTCCCATACTACATGCACACCTCACACGAAAGCATTTTACTGCAGCGTTTTCAAGATATGGGTCATTATTAAATTTTAGAGGGCTATAAAGACCCCATTTCTAACAAGTAAAAGAAATTAATGGTCAGTTCTTATACGAGATGTCCCATACTACATGCACACCTCACATGAAACCGTTTTACTGCAGCATTTTTGAGATATGGGTCATTATCACACTTTAGAGGGGTATAAAGACCCCATTTCTAATAAGTAGAAGAAATTAATGGTCAGTTTTTATACGAGATGACCCATACTATATGCACACCTCACATGAAACCATTTTACTGCAGCGTTTTCGAGATATGGGACATTATTCTATTTAGAGGGGTATAAAGACCCCATTTCTAATAAGTAGAAGAAATAAATGGTAATTTCTTATACAGGACGTCCCATACTATATGTACACCTCACATGAAACCATTTTACTGCAGTGTTTTCAAGATATGGGACATTATTCGATTTAGAGGGCTATAAAGACCCCATATCTAATAAGAAGAAGAAATAAATGGTCAGTTCTTATACAGGACGTCCCAAACTATATGCACACCTCACATGCATCCATTTTACTGCAGCGTTTTCAAAATATGGGTCATTATTACACTTTAGATGGCTATAAAGACCCCATTTCTAATAAGTAGAAGAAATGAATGGTCAGTTCTCATACGGGACGTCCCGTACTATATGCACACCTCATAAGAAAATATTTTACTGCAGCGTTTTCAAGATATGGGACATTATTCGATTTAGAGGTCTATAAAGACACCATTTCTAATAAGTAGAAGAAATGAATGGTCAGTTCTGATAGAGGGCATCCCATACTACATGCACACCTCACACGAAACCATTTTACTGCAGTGTTTTCAAGATATGGGACTTTATTCAATTTAGAGGGGTATAAAGACCCCATTTCTAATGAGCAGAAGAAATTAATGGTCAGTTCTTAAACGGGACGTCCCACATTATATGCACACCTCATAAGAAAATATTTTACTATAGCATTTTTGAGATATGGGACATGAGACTTTAGAGGGCTATAAAGACACCATTTCTCACATGAAACCATTTTAACGCAGCATTTGGGAGATATATGTCATTATTCTACTTTCTACATCGATGGTCAGTTTCTATAGGGGACATCCCATACAGTATGTATAACTCATATCAAACCTTTTTTACTGCAGCATTTTTAAGATATATCACAATATTTGACTTGAGAAGCCTAAAAAGTCATCATTTCTAATAAGTAGAAAAAAGTAATGGTCAGTTTCTATAGGGGACGTCCCATTCAGTATGCATACCTCATATGAGTCCATTTTACCGCAGGCGCTAGATCCTTCTCCTATTTGGCACCTAAACTCTGGAACAATCTTCCTGGCATTGTTCGGGAATCAGATAGACTCTGTCAGTTTAAATCTAGACTAAAAATGCATCTCTTTAACCTGGCATACACATAACACATTATCAATTTAAATTTTCACATCTGTTAAAGGATTGTTTGGCTGCATAAATTAGGTCAGCCGGAACCAGGAGCACTTCCTATAACACCAGATGTACTCATTACATCAGAAGAAGAATGCCGTCTATGCTAATATTAGTCTTTTTCATTGTTATTCCAAGGATTACCGTAGTCAGCTGGATCCGGGCCGTATCCAGATCAGATGGAGGATCTGTGCGTAGACACAACGACAATGCAGCCCTGAAGTGTCAGCAGAGATTGTGTCAACTAGATCATCCCCTGTGTGAAGGCCTCATCGACACGATAGCCTGTGACACAGATTCCCAAAAAACCATCCCATACCAGCGTGATGAATAGGATCTTCAACTGAATGGAACTGTATTAAATATTTTGACTGTTGCGATCCCAATCGGACTTATGACCTAGTACCGTTGCCTGAATCATAATCAAGCTCTGTTTGCTGTTGGCCAGAGGAGAACTGGCCCCCCGACTGAGCCTGGTTTCTCCCAAGGTTTATTACTCCATTTTTGTCACCTGTTGGAGTTTGGGTTCCTTGCCGCTGTCGCCTTTGGTTTGCTTAGTTGGGGACACTTGTTGTTCAACAATGTTTTTGATCTGCCTGCATTGACACCATTGTATGCGAACTGAACTGAGCTGGACGATGACATCACTGTTTTCTCCAGTGCTAATATATAGATAAATTAACTAAATTAATAACAATTGATATTTGCAACGGAATGAATCAATATTGAAATATTTTAATCTGGACATTAACACCATTTTCTTTAAGAGCAGGCGCAGCTGTGCAGCCAAAATTATTTGCCATTATCACTGTAAAGCTGTTTTGACACAATCTGCATTGTAAAAAACGCTATATAAATAAAGGTGACTTGACTGCTGAAGTTTCTAGATGTATCACATTATTTTAATTAAGAGGCCTATAAAGTCCTCATTTCTAATAAGTAGAAAAAAGTAATGATCAGATTCTATAGAGGACGTACCAAACAGTATGCATAACTCATATGAAACCATTTTACTACAGCATTTTGGAGATACTGTATGTCACATTACTTGACTTCAGATGCCTATAAAGACCTTATTTCTAAAAAGTAGAAAAAAGTAATGGCCAGTTCTCATGAGGGACGTCCCATACAGTATGTATAACTTATATGAGTCAATTTTACTGCAGCATGTTTTATATATATCACATTATTGGAGTTCAGATGCCTATAAAGACCACATTTCTTATAAGTAGAAAAAACTAATGGTCATTTCTATAAGGGACTTCCCATAGCCTACTGTATGCGTGTCTCATATCAAACCTTTTTACTGCACCATTTTGGAGATATGTCTCATTATTCTATTTTATACATCTATAAAAACCTAATTTTTAATAAGCAGAAAAAAATTATGGTCGGTTCCTATAGGGGATGTCCCATACAGTATATATAACTCATATGAGTAAATTTTACTGCAGAATCTTTGAGATATATGTCATTATTCTACTTTATACACCCATAAAATCTTCATTTCTAAAGAGTAGAAAAAAACAATGGTCAGTTTCTATAGAGGACGTCCCATACAGTATGCACACCTCATATCAAACCTTTTTACTGCAGCATTTTTTAGATATATCACATTATTTGACTTCAGAGACATATAAAGACCTAATTTCTAATTGAAAAAAGTCAAGGTCAGTTTCTATAGGGCATGTCCCATACTGTATGCATACCACATATCAAACCATTTTACTGCAGCATTTGGAAGACATATGTCATTATTCTACTTTCTACATCTATAAAGACCTCATTTCAAATAAGTATCAAAAAACTAATGGTCAGTTTCTATAGGGGACTTCCCATACTGTTTGCGTTCCTCATATCAAACCTTTTTACTGTACCATTTTGGAGATATATGTCATTAACATTATTTATACATCTATAAAACCTCATTTCTAATAAGTAGAAAAAAGTAAAGGTCAGTTTCTATAGGGGACGTCCCATACAGTATGCACACCTCATATGAAACCATTTTACTGCAGCGTTTTGGAGGTATATGTCATTATTCTAATTTATACACCTATAAAGACTAATAAGTCCACGCAGTGGGTTATGGGAAATTAAGTTCATGATCAGATAACAAAGGAGACGGGAAGAGTATACTCTGGTGGAGACCATGGGCACTCCAGATGATGGTTGTGAAACATTATGTGGAGTGACAGCACTTCAGCAAATCAGCTAAATCAGCAGATTTGCCAAGAATTTATGTTTTTATTATTTGACTTAAGCATAAAATTGCCATTTGTGGCCCTTTAAACTTATATAGTAATTACACTTATAACTTAACTTTATAAATAAATCATTTTAAATAAGAACTATGTAGCCTATATATGAATTGGTTACAGCATGACCAACGCTCAGCAGACACCATTGGATGTAATTCAAACATTTATTATCAAAAATGTATTTTTAAAAAAAATCTAATTATTAAATTGATCTATTATATTTACATCTTTTTCTTAGAAGTTATGTTTTGAAATTAAAACTAAATCACAACAATCTCGGATATTTGCTTTTTATTTTATTTATTTATTCATTTATTTTGTGACGTAGGCCTACTTTTGACACATCACATTTCATTGTCGATACTTATGCATTACCACCATGAGTTGCCGCAGAAAAGGGTAAGTGGTAATTCTCTGCAATAATGCGAAGAGATGCATAAATACATTTGGCCATGGGTATTAATTTATGATTAACAAACACTGATTAATGCGTGCATTACTTTATTATCTCTAAAAGTGAATATGGATCAAAAAATAATGTGATAGAACAGTTGAGGGGGAACAGTGCAACTTTTTTTTAAATTCCTCTATAAACGAAACATTTAGCTAATATTGTTTATTCGAGCTTCATATTCTGAAATGCATACTATTATTGTATGTACAAACGCATTGCGTTTACAAATGCGTTTTGAAGTTGATTGCTATGTATATTGTACAATTCTGAGGTGATTGACTTATTCAGTCATAAGCGCAGGAATTTTTTAAGTGAGGTGCTGAAGGGACAGCGCCCAGGAACGTGCTGGTAAATAAAGTTATGTTTTTAATTTAAAACAAAATCACAACAACCACGGTTATTACTTTTTTTTTTTTTTAAATATATTTTTAATATGTTTGATTTACATTTGTCATATCATATTTCATTGTCGATACTTATGCATTACCGCCATCATGAGTTGCAGAAGAAAGGGGTAAGTGGTAATTCTGTACAATAATTTTAATAGATGCATAAATACCTTTGGGTATGGGTATTAATTTATGATTAACAAAGACTGATTAATGCATGCATTACTTATTACCCCTACAAGTGAATATGGGTCAGAAATAATATGACAGAACAGTTGAGGGGGAACGGTGCAACTTTTTTTTTAAATTCCTCAATGAACTGGGTTACTCCATTTAGCTAATATGGTGTATTCGAGTTACATATTCCGAAATGGATACTATTATTGTCCGTAGAAACGTATTACATTTACAAATGTGTTTTGAAGTCGATTGACATGTCTACTTTACACTTCTGAGGTGAATTACTTATTCAGTCATAAGCGTGGGAATTTTGTAAGCGAGGTGCTGAAGGGACTGCGCCCAGGAACAGGTGGTGGTAAAACTGCAGACTATGAGATGGACATTTTAGCATGTAGGGCCTAGTACAAGTCTTGAAACGAGAATAATAATAATAATAATAATAAATTTAATAATAATATTATTATTATATTAATAATTATTAATAATTATTAATTATTAATAATTATATTATTATTATTATTATTATTATTATAATTTTAGTTCATGAATTATCCATAATAATATAATTATGAGTGGAATTATTTAATAATAAACTTTGTCATAGCGCAATAGCTCGCAACAGAAAGGAGTCAATTAAATGAAACAAGTGATTGTGATTTGTAGAAACATCATACGTGCGCTTTTATATACACATTACTTGAAAATGATAATATTAATTATTTAAAATTATTAACTCATTTTAATTCATATTTCATAAATATTTCATAATTATAAATAAATTTATTAATTTAATTGCTACTTTCAATAGACCTATATGAATAACTGTGAAACTTTTGTTGTTTCATAGATGGCATGTTGATTTATTTTTTTTTATTTTTTTTGGATCTATCATGTCTTGGTTATGTTCATACTCAATACATTAATCATTTAAAAATGCCAATAAGAATAAACATACAGTATATAACCAAATTCTCACTTCCACCATATAGTCTTGGTATTGTGTTTTATTTGTGATTATGCTGAATCTTGGTTTTCTACTTTTACAGAGTATATTTCTTTTCAACATTTGGAAAGGTAAGCCTACATTTTATTTTTTTTTAACCCAGTGGCCACAAATTGTATTGAGACTTTTGAACATTTATTGTAATGTCACTTTTTAAAATGTATGAAGTCCACAGCATTACTGTACTAAATATCAAACTTCTTTCAAGAACTCTCCCAACAAATGCAGCGCTTGTGTGTATTTATCTGAGGCATTCATTCAATTATTTTGAACCTAACTCTTCTGAATGTGTTTTTTCATACATACTGTATTTTAAAATCAGCCACATGTGTAGTTTACTATATTACAAATTAAATATGTTCAATAAAGAGTGATAATGTTTTGTCTTTGACAATGTATTTTATTTTGAATAATGTGGGCAGTGCTTAATAATTGCAAATCCTATGCACTTTATTATTATTATTATTATTGTATTATTTAAAGGTTTGCTTGTGCTGTATTCACTGAAACTTCATGGCACTGTTTTTAGTCGTTTTATATATGAAAAAAATAATAATTATATATACAAATACATTATTTCCTTTTTTCAAAGTGGCTTAAGAGTCCAAATATCTGTGGCCACTGTATACAATATGTCAGTTCTTCTACAATGAATGTGAAAAAACTCATGTTGACAGTTTGCTGATTGTTATTAAATTACAATTTATTCATTTATTCTATTTGCTATTTGTAATTTTTGTACTTATGTGGAGTAAAAAAGCGTGTATTATTTCTCCCCGCATCCAGAGTCGTAAAATGGAGCTTACCTTAAAAGATATACAGCAAGCTTTACAACCATATGGATCTGGAACAGATGTAAGTGCATATCTCTCCAGTGGCACTTGGGGTAATCTTTGCAAAGACTTGCAAATTCCAAATACCAAGACCAACAGGATTCAGCTTAAAAATGCATGTCTTGCACACTTGCAGGTAATTTAAAAAAACAACATGCACATCACAAGCACTTTTAATATGGATAACCAGTTTCAGTGTTTCAATGTAAAATAAATATTATATTCATATTAATTATATAATAATAATATTAATATGTGTAAGATTAAATAAACAAGGTTAATTTAAATTAAAAACAAATTAACTATGCTTTTTTGATTAACATAAATAAAGAAATATTAGGTTACACATTAAAACTCAATAAATAAGTCATATGTTTAACAGTACCTTACTATATTTCGTAGAATATAATTATAATAATGAAATTTAATATAAAGTAATTGTAGATGTATAATACTAACGTTTCTGTGTATAAATGTATTACTTACAAATGACAGATGTCTTTAAAACTTGTATTTTAAAGGTTTTTTAAGATGGGGTCCCTCACACTAGGATGATCACATTTGGGGGTCCATGGAATTTGAAAGATTAAATACCCCTAGCCTAGAATATGCATTCAACACATATTGAAACAAAGAAGTATTGCTTGAGAAAACATAAAACATTAAATTGTATTATAACAAAAAATTACATTACACTTCTGTGCTGACTTTAAATGTGAAAATTTAACAAATTACAGTCTAGTAGGAGTGTTAGGATATTTAATAATTTTCACAGTTTTATTGTAATATTCTACATCTAATTTTCTTGTTTTTGATCATCTACATTTTCAATTTTCAAGGAAACTTCACTAGAGGTCTCTGCACAGGCATTTGAAAATGATTTGAGTAATGAAGAAAGAGAAGATTTCGTTAGCATTTCGCCATCACAGAAGGTATGGTTTGAGTAATGCAAGTCAAATTCAAATGCTCTTTGCCCTGAACAAGTTGATTGTGTACTCTTTTTTTTTTAATGTAAAGAACTTTGCAATCTACATTTTGTTTGCCCCTCTATTTTATTTTGATTTCCGAGGAACCTTCACTGATTACACCTGCTCAGCCACAAGACAGCAATGCTGACAGAGACAGTCCAGCGACTGGTGAACCGTCTCCCAAGGTCAATAGTCTGTCATGATTTTACCATGCTGTTGGAAATGTTGCTCATATTGTTGTGATTATTTTCATATCTGATATTTATTTTGTCATCGTTATTGGTTATTTGTACATTGTATTATCTAGAAACCGCCTGTGGACAGTCCGATCCAGGCATCCCAAATTAATTTGACTAATGACGGAGATATTTTGAAGTGCATTTCTCACTCAAAGAAGGTTAATGCTTCCATGACTACAACACTTTGGTTTAGAAAGTTTTTACTCCAATGGTGTAAAAGTCTCTGAGATGCAGAAATACTTTTCAAAATATTTATACACTATGACTGCATATCAGATTTTGCTTGCATATCCTAAATATACCCATAGAACAAAATTATGTTTAGGAAGACACTTTTAATTTCCTTGGTTAAAACAGATATTTCAAAAAAGTAATGGACAAATTAAATGTATTGTCTTGAGAAAATGTAGCATTAAAATACATAAACACATACCATTAAATGTTTACAGTCACTATTTTGTGCATTAATTGAAATTATTTTTCAATTGATGGTAATCTTTGTTATCCAATACTATAGCACTGACCTTCCTTCTTAGCATTTTGGTCTTTCTCTGTTGTTTGTTTTATCACACACACCCATATATATATATATATATATATATATATATATTGTTTTTGCCCTCACAGGACACTGGCAACAGTGACACTACATCGGAGAACAGTAATGCGGATGCTGACCTCTTTTTTAGACACACACTGCCAAGACATCCATGTTTTTTTTTATTAATAGCCAAACCTGGCGTGACCTTAGGAAAAGACAATCTCAGTATCAATTCAGAGATCTTCAGTGGACAAATGTTATTGCCAAAGGCATAGAGTCAGTGCACCCCTACTGTAGCATTGCTTTCAAAAGACACCACGTCAAGATCAAGGGGTCCAAACGAAGGGGACCTCTTTTCCACTGTTTAGGGTACTGCACATTTGCAGACTGTCCTGTCTGTGTTGAGGTCACTGTAACAGATGAGAGTACCCTGAAAGCAGCCGTCACATTTCAGGGAGGTGAAGTGTGCCATAGCCTGGAAGAATTAAAAAGACGACCTGTGCGGGCTGATGAAAGGCATCATTTTGCCAAGCAGTTAGAGTCCATACTCCCAAGGGCTCTACATTTGCAAAATCTAGAAAAAATCGACAGCATGGTGTTCGAGTCAGGGTGTAGAGATAAAGCCCCTACACCTGCCGTGCTGAAAAACATATCATGGAACAGCAGGAAAAAAGCTTGCCGGCATCTTAATGAAATTCTGAGTCTTCAGAAGATGGTGGAGGAGAGAACTGATTCTGAAATATTCTCCAGAAGGTGCTCCTGCATCCTCAAGGAGTGATGCTGTGGTCACAAAGTTCAATACGACTGTTCCACCAGCGATGTAAAACAGATGTTGTGTACACTGATGCCACAGGAAGCATCATACAGTACAAAAAGCCAAAGGAAAATCAGGTCCATTTTACATTTATGAGCTGGTAGTAAGACATCCAATTAAGGGTGCTTCTCCAGTTCCTGTGGCAACGCATGTAACTTGTGACCACACCACCTCTTCTGTGACCTACTTTTTGGAATCATTCCAAACCGATTACTTTCAATTTTTTGGAAAAACATCACAGAGGAGACCAGTAATGATCATGTGTGATGGGTCCCTCGTTCTTCTTCAAGCTGTTGCCTATTGTTTCTGCAAAGTATCTCTGGGCCAGCTGCTGCAAATCTGCTATGAAGTGGTTACTGGAAAGTTGAGGGATGAGGAATTTAAGATTCCAATTCTGCACTGTTGCTTGAGCCATGTAATGAAAAATGCCAAAGTCTTCTGTAAGAAACAGTAAGTGTGCATTAATACATATGCTAATTTCATTAATTTTCTTAAGCAATAGATCACACATTATATATACTCTGCCTCTCCCTCATTATACCTTAACACAACTCACCAACTGTAACCGAGAAAAAAAAGCTTGACCAGTTTCAGTACTCTAATGAAGAATTTAGTCCATAACAACCATTTGTATGTTATTAGTAGGACAAATATTAATTTGCCGATCACTGTTTATGTTATGTCATACAATCCCTGCTGAAAATGCAGCATAAACCAGCCTGAATTCCATTTTGGTCAATTGGTTTATGCTGAGAGTATTTTAACAGTAAGTTCTCAAGTAATATTAAATGTGTGCTGAGGACCAGCATGCAAAACATGCCCTTTTCTATTGACTAACAATCTTGGATTTTTCCTTATGGGTTGCAATGTTTTGATTGTTTTTTTTAATTGTTGACTTAACTTATTAAACATCTGTACAATGTAGTGTTTGAAAATGTCTTTCTGGAGAAGTATATTTGCTAACATTTCTGTTTTTGCAGTTCTCCCCAAAACTACCGGCTGTCCATGCATGTTTTTGGCTAGTTGACGTCTGCAGCTACATTGGCAGAGATGGAAGACATCCTAATAAGCATGACAGTGGTCTTTTCAAGCCCCCAGAGTGGCGATAATGTGGAGAAGCATTTCTGCAATCTCCAGAACAAGATGTTGAACATAGGCATTTCTGGAGATATGACAGTCATTACAGATGAGGATGTAGAGGTGGGTATTTTTTTATATTTTTAGGTTTTTTACGATTGTTTGTTAAAGGTGAATTTTTTTATTTATGTGGAATTATCAGCATAAATGGAGACACTAATAATTACTAATTATGAAAAATATAAATAAAACCACAATTAATGACTTCAAAAACCTACTCAACATAAGAGAAGACAATGATATTTAAAAATCAGCGTATCAACTTTTAACACTGGATTATTGTTATCAGTTTTCAGCTCGACATGGGCCCCACACCTTTTCAGAGGCACTTTGAACACATCATTGCAGAGGCACCTGTACATGATGAGGGGGAGCCAAATGAATACTATTCTGTCACATTCATGCCCAGTCTGGTAAAGTACTTCTTGCCTCATGCCCCTCTCTGGTCTGCTCTAATGCTGGGTGAGTGTACTATCACTAATGTTGCAATAAGTGTCATTTCAAGTTGTTTATTGTCATTAATACAGCTTACATATGAGACACTTAACAATTAATGAGAGGCTGCTCACTGCAGAGCCAATGGATGGAGCTTGATGTCCAGGAGTCAAGATCAACCTATTTGCAACAGCTTGGTCTGCAATGAGCAACACTTGCATTTAATTGCTTGTGTCAAAGCTCATGCCACACTAACAAAGACATAGTTTAACAAATATTTAACAATTTGCATGAATGACTGAATGAATAAATGAAACACAGCTGAAGAGTTAATTGTAGACAAGTGTATGCCTAGCACAGGGGGTCTCAACACCCTCAAGCAGTGTAATAAACAACAATTTTTTAGGTTACACTTTATTTTAGTGTCATTGTAACATTGTTCATATGTTACACGTAGTAACTATAGTAATAACTATAAATTAGGGCTGTCAATACATTAAATTTTTTTATAGCGATTAATCGCACACCCTTTTGCATACTTATCGTGAAATTAAGCATACACTATTTATCTTTTTTAACACGTCCATTTTGCTATCATTACATATATCCAGCAAAGTAAACCATCAGATTGAAGTGTGATTCTTACAAAACTGTATTTTCCGCTTTTTTCAAGGTAAATTTAGGTGTCTTTCAAAAAAAGGACACTTGCAAACTCCAAAAGCACACCAAATAACCAAATGATATGAGTCCATATAATTCATTCATGTACACCAAAGCACCCATAAAAAATTTTAAAAAATCACAGCAAAAAAAAAACCATTTCAAAATTCACACTGTATAGTATGTGCAACAGCAAAGAGCTTGTAGACAAGTCAAGTTGCGATACTGAACAGGACCACATGGAGATGCCAAAACATTCTAAACCAACCGCCTTGACCTGCATATATACTAAAGTACACAGCAACATACACAGGACAAATCCAAACATTATCCTGAATGTGTGTGAAAACAACGTGAATGTACTGAATGTGTCTGTGCATAAATACAATGTGCGATTAGTGTGTCGAGAGCGCTCCTACATGATTTGTTTGTGTATCAATATAACAGACTAACGTGTGCTTAATGTACAACTCCTGAATGTCACCGCAATCGTCCTTACTTTGATTGCAATCCTCATCTATCAAAACTTTACTAGCGAGATGCTGGTTTGCTTTATCCAGCCAAGAAACATAGTTTGCATATCATCTGGCCATACAGCGGTGAGATTTTTAGACATTCCGTTCAGGCAGGAACATCGCGATGCCGGAGGGCTCGCGCTCTTCAGATACTTTTAAGATCATCTGACTACGTGACAAATTATTTTAATGATGCAATTTCACATGCTTCAGTAATTTGTTTGCCTTAAATTATTTTAACACGTTAAGGATTTTGAATTTATCGCATGTGTTAAACTATCCATTTCATGCAACTAACCTTAAACCATACCAAACCCTGATCCTAACCCCATAGTAAGCACATGTAGATACTTAACATTACTCAGTAGTTAAATTTATAATTACAGTGGAACAAACACAACTGAAAATAAAGTGTAACCTATTTTTTACATTAAAAACTTCCTTAAATACTTTTATGGGCTGAAATACAAGTATTTAAATCAATTAAATATCTTTCAGGGGATTTGGGCCACCATGGAAGAGGTCCCGCCTACAAAAATCTCTCAAAGAAATTTGAGCGGTGTAGTCAGTTGGACACACAGGTCTGTGTTTCATTGTTTGTACAATGCATCTGTTCTTTAATACCTCTTTGACAGTTTACAAAAGAGCAATGTTTGTTTTGTATATATTGTTTGTTGTTTTAGAATTACACCAATGACAACAAAACACAAGGCATTATGGAGAAAAGCCAGTGGGACCTGAAACGTGTGCGCTTTCAAAGATGCCGCCTCACACGGCTGGGTGATTTTGTCCATATTTATCAAATACCCCATAATGCCCTGCTGAGAGAGTTTTCAGACTCTACCCGTGAGAAAAAAGTTAGAGTAATAATTTGTCTCCAAAATATTTAATTTATGGCTAACTTTAACTATTAAGTAATCCTGTTTGCAACAATGTTTCCAAATGTATTTGTAAATGTAGACACACAGGGTAGAGGTTGAGCGCTGGAAACAAAGAAGGCGGTCCAAGAAAGGCATTTATGTATCACCACTACTAAAAGTCTTCCCCTTCAAGAAAGCCAAAAAGGTTGGATGATGTTAATTTATTACATAACTTAGTAAGATACAGTTGAAACCACACATAAACAATTCTTATGAAATATGTAATGTAATGTTTTTATTTTTAATGTAGCTCAAGGTGCTGACCAAAAAACTGGACCACAGGCAGCAAACAAGAAGAAAATGTTTGCAGGCAAAACTTGGTAAGCACAATAGACTATCCAAGCCTTTTTAGCTGTAGAATTTTGATTCATCCCAGTGACTCCAGTGATTTGAATCTGTTCATCCAAATTATTTGTTCCAATACTAGCAGTTACCATTTGTCCGCTGTTACAAATTTACTACAGTAGGTGGCAACAAATGAGCACCTTTCATGTGTTCTGAGTGAGTAGTTGCATTAATTTGTACTGAAATGCAAAAGTTATTAATGTATATATACTGTATTGAAATTTGTACATCTACGCTTTCTATATTAACTACAGAGAGAGAGAGAGAGACTTTAAGTACTATCATTGTATCATTAAAATGCATGTTTTATGACTTATTTAGACTGCAGTGGAAGGATGTGACATCCTTGACGGAAAAAAATGTACATACAGACACCCAGTCTGATGAAAATAAAGGTGAAAAGGTATGAATGCAGTAATGACATTATTTTACATGAAAATTATTGGACTGCACATGCATATATAATCGCTTATACTAATTAAATACTTAAACTTTACACAGCCTGTAAGCAGGATTGTTCAAAATGTTAGTGGTGTTTATATGCAAAAGATTACATCACACAGATTTGGAATTTTGAAAATCTTTTGAAAGTCTTTTGAAATCTTTTGATTTTGAAAGTCCAACTGCACATACATTTGATCAAATGAGTGCTGTTATTTAAATACAGGCCATAGTGCTGACGCCGATAGCTGAACTACTAACAACAGCCCCAGAGAAAAGTCTGGAAGGAGAACACTTGGTGAGTGTAGTAGTCCATTGTAAAACCAAGACTTCCTGTAGCATCACAATTTATATTACAAGATTTAGGAACTCTAATCAACCCTTTTTTCATAGTGTGATAATGCAGAGTTTTTACAGAGATGAAATAAAAGCAGACTTTAAAAACTGTATCCCGAGGTGAAGACCTTAATATGTCTCTGTTTTTGTGTATGGTATGCCTTGTTTAGACTGCCGTGGAAGCATGTGCCATATCACTGACAGAAACAACAGAAGATATACTGATCCAATCTGCTGACACTAAAGCCAAAAAGGTATTCATTTATTTATATTGTATTTATGCAATTTAACACTTTTCAAATGCAGTGATATAAATCTGTTAATTCATGTGTTTGATGTCATTATGTTTTTAATTATTGCTATTTCTGTCACAATGTTAAGACTGTAGGTATATCAAATGACAGACCCAATATTTTCTTTATTGGTGTTATAAGTACATTATACTTCATTAAATAATTTAAACATTATAAAATGTATTCATATTTTGTAATTCCGAATAGTTAATAGAAAGTAAAACTGCTTTGATAAAAAAAAATAAAAAATTGTTTCTAGCAACCAAACCCAAAATATTGTGACAGATTATTAATTACAAAATACAATGCTTTGAACATAATGGGTACTACGGTGTATTTTTAGGCTGTGACACCAAGTATGATGCAGTGTTACACCTTCTTGTGTAATTCTAGTTGCAAAATGTTATTGTTTGATTACTATTCAATTTGTGAACTTATGACAATATGTCTTATATTTATTTATTCCTTTTAAAATTATATTAACAAAAACTAATCCTATGCCTCAGGATGTTGGCCCTTTGCAAAATCAACATCACTTGGAAATGCTAAGAGACAGGAAGCTTGGTCCATGCTGGCATGGGAAGAACCCCACTGAAAAACTGCCTCCACGTAGACTCTCTAGAACACAGCAAGCCCCCAAAGGCAGTGCCATTACTTCGATTCTGCACCCCCAACATTGGCTCAGCAGTGATGAGATCGATTTTCCATCTCACCTTCTTGCAAGGGAGCACAATGACATTGATGGGTTTCAGTCATCTCTTTTATTTAGTGTTTTAGAAAGGGGAGGGATTGTGGGTACTCCGACCAGGCAATTTGCTCAAATTTTGCACACAGGGGGAAACCACTGGGTGACAGCAAGCAACCTCTTTGCTGGAAATAATGAGGTTTGCATTTATGACAGCCTCTCAACGATGTTGGACAGCAATACTGAAAAGGCCTTATCATGGATGTTAAGGCCAAAGGAACACCAATTTGTGGTCATGTTTCCTACCATTCAGCAGCAAACCAATAGCAGCAACTGTGGCTTGCTTGCAATTGGATTTGCATATGCACTATGCAGCAACATTAGACCTGAGAACCGTCAGTTCCGTGAGGGTCGGATGAGGGCAGAACTCATCAAGTGTTTCAGAACAGAGAAGATAGAATTCAAAATAGAGGCAAAATTGCGTAAACAAAAGTTTAGACAAACCATTGTCAGTAGCTATGTTTCCATCCAAAGATTTGAATTAAACTTATGCGCAAAACTGGAATATCGCATAAAACATATGCGAATAAACCACCGTTTCCATCCAATGAGTCAAAGAGAACAAAATCGTCACTTCCTGGTAAACTATGGCACTAAATATCACTAAGAATATAGGAGAAGCCACTGAATATAATAATTTTCATATATGACATAAATTACTCGCACCTCAGAGCGAGCAGACGAGACAATAAATGCGGTCATTACTGTTGGAGGTGAATGCTTCTGTTTGGGAACGCAGTCATGCAAGACAGTAATTATACTGAAATACTTCGATGACAGACTTTCCTCAGGCATTTCAGAATGACCATAACGACATATAGATGCTGTGAACGAGATCAGTCCGCTAGTTAGTCAAGTTATCCCGTCTCATAGCGCAAAGTCACATGACTTTTTCAATGCGCATGGAGGAATTTATTCGGTAAATGTGCTTCCATCGTAGTTAATGCACATTTTTTCTTATCGGATAAAAAATTTATCCTACTCAAATGTGCGCATAAGTTTTTTTTATGCACATTTTTAGAATTTATGCGCATCTTGCCATTTCCATCCAGCGTTTTTTTTTTTTGTTGTTGTTGTTTTTTTATGCGATATTCCAAAATGCGCATAAAAATAGGTGGATGGAAACGCAGCTACTGTCCATTGTGTGTGCAGGACAGCACACAATAAAGAAGTCATGGTGCAGTGTTCATTGTGCCATGGCTGTTATCATCCCACTTGTTTAAATATATCCTCAAATGCCATTTTTGGTGAGGATGACTGGCATTGCCAAAATTGTAACGAAGCATAACTACTCAACCACCAATGATTATGTGGACTGAAAGACCTCCAATGATGTACATAAAATGTAAAAAAAA
>JAFVLL020035033.1:0-57480 GCA_021397915.2 Tor tambroides | reverse complement strand
AGACGTTCTGCATCTAAATAAACACAATCTTTTTCAAGAAAAAAGAGACAGAGGCAGCAGTTGCGAATGGAGTGGCCAACCCTAGCCCCGCCCCTCCGTTAATTGCGTTAAATATTTTTAACGCGTTAATAAATTAATCGCATGCGTTAACGCGCTAATTTTGACACCACTAATATTTATATTTTTTTCTGAATTTTTAGATGCATGACTTGACCGCATGAACATGCAGAATTGTGAGGAAAAAAGTCAGATGTGCAAGTTTATATCTCATAATTGTGCAATATAAACTCGCTATACTGAAAACAAGGTGTGGAATGTGCGGTAAAAGGTTGGATTTACTTTTTTAATATTTTTATTTTGTGGGTAAAATTTGAAAGATGTCATTCCAAACTTGTATGACTTTATTTCTTCTGTGGAACACAAAAGAAGATATTTGAACAATGTTGGTAACCAAACAGCTTTAGTGATCATTGGGTGAGTAAGCAATGACAATTTTTATATATGAGCAGTTATTTTCTGTAGCTTTTGTAGCCAGGTATAACTCTTGTGAGATTTTTGAAGACAGTGGTAGGAAGTTGTGTGTTTTTATAGGTCAGACTGTTTTACTGTATTCATATTAATCCTGCAATTCATTATTGAGCCAGAGAGTTATTAGTGTATCACATCAAAAATGTGCAGAGTTGTGTTGTCAGGACAAGAATAGAGAACCAATTTCAAACTCTCATCTCAAGCACCATGGCTCATTGTGTCAGAGCACCCGCACTAACCACTAAGCCACTGCTCTGACTCACACGCACCGTTAACTACTGTATGTAAATAAATAGTTTTTCTAATGTTGCATGGCAAACCATTTTTAAACCCATGATGTTTTTCAGATAAATGTAGATTAAAAGCTTTTCTCAAATTAAGCCATCGATTTATCCAGAGCAGCCACTGTTTCCTCTCACAGTAATCAGCTAGTTCATAATTGTGGATTGGAGACAAGGCATACTAATTCATCGTTACTCAGACGATTACAGTCAGAACTGCTTTAGGCTTACACAATTACATTTGAATGAAGACAGTAAAATGTATGCAGCGATCAATGCTGAAACATAAATTAAGCGATAATTTATTTGCTAATTTGTTGTTAATCCTTGTGCTAAAAAGGCAAATGGCGGCATCTATAAGATATGCAGGTTTAGAGTCAACATAGTTATGCTTTGTCACATTCAAGGTCAAGACTTAGAGAACTGTTTTGACATTATTTCCTGGAGCATAAAATCTGAACATACAGGAGACAAGAGGAGTGATTGGTTCAGAGACCATCAGACCTTTTCTATGGTTGTTGGACTCAAATTGTCTCAGTATCCTTAAGCTGTTTGTTTAGCTTGTTTGGTCGCGCGTGAACAACTCCTCTTGGTCCCAAACATGCTGCTTTAGGCTGGGCTGCCTGCTGCCCTCCCCTCCTGTCCCCTGTGCCTCGGGTCTGGCACGCTTTTATTTTGTTGGAACGAACCTAAATCTTCCATCATTCAGCGGGCAGATGAGAGGGCCTTGTCCTTCTAGAAGGCTTCACAATACAAGCTGTCCATCATGTGTAGCCTGAAGAATCAGAGCTTCAGCAAGCCTGAGCAAACCACTTCAATGGACTTATGTAGGTCACTCAAATTACACCTGGTTGAACACTATTGTGTGCCTAGAGTGCCAAATCTCCCCTCTCTGTCTGCGTCAGTAGGTTTACTGTTAACTACACTGTAAAAAATGTTTTTTCGGTCGGTGCCGATAGCCTCGTGGGCAGTGCACCGACATAGCACTGTTGCGCTTTGGGTGTCCCAAGTTCAAGTCCCGGCTTGCGGACCTTTCCTGATCCCATGCCCCTCGCTATCTTCCACTTCCTGTCGCAATAAATCTTAAAAAAAAAAAAATTAATTGTAAGATTATTTTACAAGAACATTTTATACTACAAAATTTCAATTTCTATGTTAATTGAGTGTGTTACTTGCCATTTCTCTGTAATTATTTGTGAATGTCTTAGCACTTTTGAGTGAAAAAAAAACATTATAGAAAAGACGTGTTTCATGTTGCTTCATATTACAAATCTAGTAGCCTACATAGAGCACAAGATGCGCAGTGTTAGCAAATTGCAGAGATCTTTAAGATTTCAACATTGATAATAAGGATCAAAACTCAAGGCTGGAGTAATATCTGCTGAAAATTCAGCTTTGCCATCACAGAAATAAGTGATATTTTAAAATATATTCATATAGAAAAAAGTGATTACTAAATTGTAAAAATATTTCACAGTATTGCTATTTTGACTGTATTGTTGTTCAAAATGAATGAAAAACATAAAAACTTTACACTTTATTTTAATGTGTCCTTCTTACAGTGTAATTATACATTGAAGTACTGACTGAGTAATATTAATTAACTACATGTACTTACTGTATGGTTAGGGTTTGGCTTAGGGTTACTTGCATGTAATTATGCGTAATTTATTGTCCTTATGGTTGCACTTTATTTTACAGTACATGTACTTACAGTGTACCTACCTAAGAAAGTACTGGTAATATAAGGTAACTATATGGGGTAGGGTTAGGTTCCGGGTTAGTACCTAGTTATTATTACCTAGTTATTGTAATTACTATAATAAGTACATAGTATGTACTAGAGATGCACCGATTGCAATTTTCTTGGCCAATTCCGATTTTTTGGAAGTGTGACCTCCGATACCAATTTTATTTCTAAGAACTATAGTTGTCAGCATATACAAACAAAAATCTATGCAAATTTCAATGCAAAAATTATTTACATAATAAAATAAATGATTAAACATTACAATTCCCCCAATCTATACAAAGTTACAGATTTTCTCTCACTTAAACATCTCTCAAAATAAAGTGCTCTGTGACTGGAAAGAGGAAAAAATCGTTAACTTAAAATGAGTTGCTGTATGTAACAAAAAAGATGTCATTTCCCACTATGTTTATAAATGGTCATTTTTTCCCGCTAACCTTATTAAATGTCATCTTTCAGATCAAATTCTTACTTTTGTTTCAATTAATTCAGTTAGAATAAGAAACTGTAGAGTTGTTACCATTCAAATGAAATTAGTATTAACAAACTCTATCTTTCCACTGCTGAGGAAACAGAAGCTGCATCTGAAGTGGCATTAGATGCATTTACAGACAGTTTGATGAAGCTGAGGTGTCATAAATGCATTTACACTGCAAAATTTCAAATGCATAAATAATTTTATAAGATTAATGTTTTACATATTTTTTACAAATAAATGTTGAAAAAATGCAATGATACTTTTAAATATGACTAAACCACCAATAGGTGGTGGCAAATGTCTGTTTTAATGAGCGAGTCATTTATTCATTCATTCAACCAACCAATTAATTCAAACGGCTGATTCATTCAGAAGGGAGGCAAGTGACTGTCCTCATGAATGGGGCACTGAATCATTGACTCACTTGATTCATTCAAAAACATGGATTCATTCAGTAACGAAACACCGCTGTATGTTGCTCAGAGACACAGAACAGTTCTGCAGTGGCTTTGATCGGAACTATTTTCATCGGCGAAATTGAGCAAAAACAGTCAATATTTTGTCTAAAATCCAAGTCACTTAATTTTAACTTCTTTTTTATTGAAATACTATTGTATAAAATCAGTGTCACGTTGCAATCGTGTTGATATTGATATTCGGGGAAACATCATGGCTGTATAATATTGCTTCCCTAAATCATATTTTGTAAATATCTTTTTTTTTCTACCGCAGTATGCATCTATAAATTTCTGTGAGTTACTTTGTGTGTGCTGTCTCTCTCACACACTCACTCAGGCTGTGCAAGCCTCATCTGGCACGACATAAATACATTATCAGTCGCCGTTTACACTGAATGCAATTAAAATTAGAATCATTCTCACGTGAAACGACGTGTTTACACGCGACTGTGAGTGTGCGCATGTGTGACGTCATTGCCTGAGCCGCTGGCAATAAAAGGATCAGCTCGTAATCGGTTACCGATCCGGGCCGGTCATGCGAAAAATTGGCCGTTTACAATCACTGGCCGGTCAATCGGTGCGTCTCTAGTATGTACATGAGTAACAGGACTGTAAAATAAAGTGCTACCGTTATTATAATAGTAAGTACATGTAACGTGTAACAAGGACACCGTAAAAGAAAGTGTTACCAAAACTTCTTAAAACACTTCTTTAAAAAACATATAAAAATTGTACTGACCCCAAACTTTTGAATGGTATTGTGTATGTTTGTCGTTTCTGGAGTGTGAGTAAAAAACTGAATTGAGTGAACTGTTGCTTTAAGAATTAATATAGAGTTTTGCAGAGAACAGCATCTCTTTCTCTGTCTGTCACTCCCACATATTTTATAGATTGTTTGATCGTCTAACATAATTCATCACATTATCATGACAGAGAGGGTCCGTCTCATCTTCCTGTTCTTGACGTAACTCTCTTAGTCCTGTATCCAGCTCTGAGTCATAACTAATTTCAATAAACAAAGTTAGACCTTGTGACATCAGCATCCATAGTCATTGTCATTGAAATGTACAATACTTCCTGTAGAATCACTCTGACACTTCATACTTGAAAAACAGCTAGAAATTTCTCAGTTCAGCAATAGTCGTGGTGACATGTTTGTTGTGGGGGCCGAGTCTGTCAGCAGGGTGCTTGGGTATGTGCGTTTAAACTTGAGAGTTAAATTGGCAGAGACACTCTTATCCTGGGTTATTGATTAAGGCTGGCACAGTGGAACGCCAAGGGACAGTTTTAGTGATCAGGGCTGTGGATCAGCAATATCCAGGAATGCGGGCAGTAATGAGGGATGGATGGTCCTCTCCAGGCTCCTGGCATCATCAGTCTAGGCTCTTTGAGGTAAAGTGCAAACCAGTGTGCCAAATGAAACCTGCTACTGTCCTTCATGTAAAATGAGATTTTTTGGCTGATAAGAATGTTTAAAATCTGCTGTATGATAATCTATTTGTGCAAGCTATTAAGATTTTATTGCAAATTACATCTTTTCTCCTGGGCACAGTTCAATCTTCTGGACTCAGGGCCTCATAAGATGTACATAAATCACTTACATGTGGATGTTTGATAATTTCCCAAATGTTCCTTTGAACGTTTTATAAAAAGTCTTTGCAGTATATCTACACTACCATTTAAAAGTTTGGAGATTTCTTGTGTTTGTGAAAGTTTCTTACGCTCACCAAGGTTGCATTTATTTGGTCAAAACTGTGAAATATTGTTACAAATGAAATGAACCGTTTTCTATTTTAATGCATTTTAAAATTTTAAAAAGCCGAATTTTCAGAATCTATTACTCCAGCCTTCAGTGTCACATGATCCTTCAGAAATCATTCGAAGTAATTTGGTGCTCAAGAAACTTTTCTTCTTATTATTAATATTAGTTGAAAATCGTTATGCGGCTTAATGAAGTGTAAAAAGTGTGGAAGTTTTTATAAATGAGGGCCCAGGTGTCAGGTTCGCTAATAAACTGTTAACATAAGCACTCTACCTTGCAACTAATAACTAACTATTCTCTGTTATTTATTCAGCAGTCTTAAAACATGCATTAGCACTGTGTATAACACTGAAAAGAGACAAAAGAAACAACAGTTGGATGAATTAGGCTGTCTGTGTTATAGTCACACATTTCATACTGAATAATTTGAGTCTGATCATGAATATTGTCTGAAGAAGTTTGTACCATTGACTATGTGCGAGTAGAAAGAGAATAGGAAGTTCTTGAGGAAGGGAAAGACGCTCGTGTTTTTCTTCAAATGAGCGCGCTCAAGGACAGATGCAACTGAATACAAAAAAAATATTGATTTTGCAAGCAAACCACAACGCTTGTCAGAGCAAACTGGTCTCTTCTCTGTCTGTCTCATTCTCATTCCCTGATCTCTTCTCTTTCTATTTCATATCACTTTAATCAATCTGTAGCACACACCGTACTGTTCCCAAGTTTTATTGTTAGTAAGATTTTTTTAAATATTTTTGAAAGAAGTCTCTTATGCTCATAAAGGTTGCATGTATTTGATCAAGTCTAGTCTTCAGTGTCACATGATCCTTTAGAAATCAGTCTGATTGGTGCTCAAGAAACATTTCTTATTCTTGTGACTTGTTGATTCTTACTCTTGTGTGGAAAAAATGATACATTTTTCAGAACTCTCTAATAAAGGGAACATTTGAAAGAAGGCTACTTATTTTTGTGAAAATGTAAATATCAAAATAATAAATAATAACATAATTATTAACATAATTAACATTAATAACATAACATAACAATGTAAACATCTTTACTGTCACTTTTTTCATCAATTTAATGCATCTTCGTTGAATAAAAGTATTCATTTCTTCATGAAAAACTTGAAAAAACATATTAATGGTAATGTGCATTAATATATAGTTGTGACTGTTCCGTTTAATGTGCTCTTTTAGACAGCATACAGTTTGTGCTTCTCAGATGGTTTTCCTTCACCACTTTTACATTGGATGTTAGATGGCAACCCAATACAAACCAGAATTATTTATTGTAAGTAAACAAAATTACCTTTATCTTCTTAACACTAAAACGTAGTATCACCATGATCTTGGCTAACAAGTTTTGTGCCATGATATGGGCAGAATAGAAAACGTATTTTTACATTTTTAACAGTTTGAGCATTTGGTTTCAAAATGATTTAATAATTATAGTTTTACAAGTTAGGATGGTGCACAAAATAAATTGTGGTGAACACAACCATATTGATCCTCCTTGGAAGTGGAACTATTTGATGTAGTTTGGGTCAAGTTTGAATTGGATGCACAACCATTAATGCCAGCAACAAAAGATATGTGAAGCATTTCCCCTCCCTTTTAGAAGGCAATAATTATGTGTGATTATATAATTAGATGCATTTAGTATTGTTTTTGTACTGTTGTCTGAGACCACATCAGACCCATTTTTAAGTTACCACCCACTAGTTGAGAACCACTGCTCTGTAGATCTGTCCCTGTTTTCTCTCACACTGAACTTTTGAAGCTTTGTGTTCTGAATGTCTTTAAAAATGTTTCTTACCTGAAGATTTTATTTCTCTCAGTAAGTCACCAGCTAGACACCGGGGGGCATAGATAGACAAAGTTTGTTGTTTTTTATAGCAATAGCAGCACTGGGAGATGTGGAGCGAATTGGATAGCGGCAGGAAGAGGAGAGAGAGAGGAAGCTTGTTGACAGAGATTGGAGTTATTGTGATGTAGGTTTGATTAAGGAGAATGTCTAAAAGTAGTAAGCAGAGAAAGGGCATGTTTTCAAAGAGAAGGTACACGACTAGCTGAATAAGAGAGGGAGAGAGAGAGTTTGTTACCCTAGGGTATGTAGCATTACATATTAGACATGGCTGACTGGTGAGGTCTCAGCGATGCAGTCCTGCAGCTGCTGTTCTCTCTTTCCCATGAGTGCTCGCTGCCCACACACTGACCTGAACATGCACATTACATCAGTTCATATCAACTACATGGTGTGACTAATGATTGCACAACTATTTTATACCACTGTAGCACTACATGCCACTATTTGCTTATTTTCATTTATGAAAATAAATGAGTAACATTGGCTGTATCTGAAACCGAAGCTATCTGCTTTCTCAGACTTCAAAGGTAGCGTTTTAATACGAAATATCTCCTAAGGGTTTCAGACAGGCTTCCAAGACACCATAACATCATCCAAAATGATCTAAAAAAAAAAAATCATGTGAGCTTAACCAGCAAACATTTAGTGACTAAAATGCTAATTTGTGAGTAGAAGTCAAAAATTCAAAACTTATTTTATTTCAGCTAAAAATGTAAAGCAACATTTATTATTTTTATTTAGTAACTTGAATACTAAAGTACCTAACACCAGAATAAAAATGAATGAAAACTATACAGACTTAAAAAAAAACAATAACCAATAAAATGACAAACGTACACAACAAAATTGCTAAAACTTTAACTAAAATGAAAATAAAAAAGGAAAACTAATTCAAAACATTAATATAGCTAAAATAACAGTTTTTTTTTTTAAATCAAAGCTTGGAAAAAAAAACAATAACCAGTAAAAGTGACATGCAGACATAACAAAATTACTAAACCTTTATCTAAAATGAAAATGAATAAGGAAAATTAATTCAAAACATTAAAATAGCTAAAACAACAGTTTTTTAATAAAACTTTGAAAAAACAATAACCAATAAAAGTGACAAACACACACAAAAAAATACTAAAACTTTAACTAAAATTAAAACGAAAAAAGGAAAGCTAATTCAAAATATTAAAATGACTAAACACAGTTTTTAAATTAAATTAAAATTTTACAAAAAATTAAATGTATGAAACTAAAACCACCAGTAGGTTGTGGCAAGTCAGTATCTCAATGAGTCATTAAATCATTCATTAAAACGGTTTGCTCAAAACAGGGTTATTTTAGTTAACTCAAACTAAAACCGAAACAGAACAAAAAAAAATTATTTACATTTTAGTATAAGAAGGATAAAAAGTATAAAAATAAAAGCTATTAATTAATAATAAAAACTATAATGGTATCTCAGTGATGCTAAAAAGAAACATGCTTGATTATGAATGAATTATTTCAAAAACACAGATTCATTTAGTAATAAAACTCCAATGCGTGTTGTTCTGAGATGCAGTAAAGGATACATAGTTCAGGATATGATTGCAAGTCAAACAATTGAAGGCATCTATGATGCAAACATAAGAGATTTTACACGCCTGTACAACATTGTACATGTAGACACACCCAGTTTTGTTTTATTTTCTCTCTTTTGCAGTCAGTCTGTTGTAAAGGTGTTGTGCCAGCGGTCGGAGCCTGGAGCTCACTGGAAGAACAGGCGTACATGCTTCTGACAGAGACAGAGAGACAGACCATGAGCTATTACATTCAAGAGTACCAGCGCGCACACATCGGGGTAGAACCTCTGGCCATGGCCCTGTTTGAACTCTTCAACACACATGCCAAGGTGAAATGACTAAACAAAAAAATCTCAGAACAATTGCTAACAATCCATAATGCATGTTTGTAATGAAATGCAAAATGTCACTCTTTGTTTGAGGGTTAGCATTGTATTCAAATGAAAAATGTATCATATTTTGGATGATTTCAGGTGTTTCTTTTAATGATCTCTTGGCTGTTCCTGCTCCCCAGCTGTCCTTGCTGGCTGAGGTGCGGACTCTGATCGCTCTGCAGGATCTGGAGCGATTCGACGGTCAGGTGTTACATCACGAGATGGAGGCATGGAGAGCTCGGCACGGAGGCCCGGGCCTCCTGCACCCTGATTCTATCTGCCTCACCCATCCAGAGGGCCACATTCCTGCTGTCTGCCAGCTGACCACTGCAGTTCCCGGCTACAACAAGGCATGTAAATGTGCGAGCATCGTTTGGCATTGTGCAGTGCGGTGAATATTAGTATGCACTGGTGGACGAAGTTCAAGTTTAAATATTACTCTGCTAAAATTATAAGTACTCCTTTTAAATTTTCACTTGAGTAAAAGCACAAAAGTATTTGCTGAATAAAACAGTAATATTGTTTTTCAGGATTCTTTGTGGAATAGAAAAAACAGCATTTATTTCAACAACTATTAATTTCTTTAAATTTCTTTTAAAAAATCCTACTGACCCCAAAGTTTTGAAGGTGTGATGTAGAAAAACTACAGTTACATAATATTTATTTATAAAATAAAATTGAAAAAGACCCAAAACTCAAAAAAATAAAGACTCAAGAATGAAAAAAAAAAAAAAAGAGAAGGAAATAACACTAAAACCAGTGTATACACTACAATTCAAAAGTTTGGGTTTGATAAGATTTTCAGATGTTTTGAAAGAAGTCAAAATACAATAAAAACAGTCATATTGTGAAATAGTATTACAATTTAAAAGAACCGGATTCTTTGATTAATAGAAAAGAATCCAGGAAAATGATTCTTTAATAGAAAGTTCAAAAGAATTGCATTTATTTGAACTATTTACAGATCTATTCATTTCTTTAAAATGTTTTTTCATCATAAGTAGTGATGTATATAAACTTTGGTTATAAATTAATTCATTAACTAATTCATTCATTCATTTATTCATAGCATTAAATGCTTCATAATACCTATTTGGATGGAGAGAGATCTTTATTTGTAACTTTATTCAGACTGACTTCTACTGTGCCTGCATTGATTGGTCTTATCTGATGTGTCTTGGTAATTGTATGATTTGATTCCAAACACTATTGTAAAATCTTACCCACACAAGCTGCAATTGAGCTGAACTGATGAAAAAGGCTGAGAAATGAAGAGCTGCATCTCAAGTGGAACAAGGGTTTCTTAAACTCGAGCATCTTTTTGATTGTATTTTGTTCTGGAGTGATTGTTGCTGTGTACACTTGAGTCATTTCAGTGATTGTTTATGGGGTTTTTTTTGCTTTGCCTTCGTAGAATGAGTGCAGGTTGGATGGGAGTTTGATGCCACTTGAGAGTCTAAATAAGTCTCTTCCTGATGTTGCTCTGGTGAGTTGTTTACATTTTTTGCTGTGTGTCTGCATGCTGTAAGACTGGATTAAATAAACATTTAATGGAGAAAAAGCAGCCTATGTTAAAATGGCTTTTGTATTTTAACATTTGAATGTAACAAGAAAAGAAAAGAAAACATTTATCCCTGAAATACAAAGATTTATTTTGTTTTTGCAAGGATACTCATACACCTGTATTTTTGGAATCTCAAAGATCGATAGATCAGTCTCATAGTTTGAAATTTAGTGGAGGCAGTGCATATATGTACAGTTGGCCTTTTTGTAAAAATGTACAGTATATGTAGAGTGTGTGTTGAAAACGGGTCCAATTCCAATAGTTGGCCCTCAAATATCATTTTTTATTTTATTTTCATTTTTTAAACACTTTGAAACACAGCCTTTTACAATTGTACACATTTTTCCAAATTCCATACAACCATAAGATTGCTGCTTTTACTCTACAAAGATAAATCAACATAAAAAACAAAAAACAAAAACAAAAGGAAAAAAACAACAACACTGAACAAGAATGCTCCTCCTGTTTTAGCCCATGGTAATCTATACAAAATTGACTTTTATAATCATACTGAATACAAAATGAAACAAATACTTGTTGAAGAATTTATCAATCTGTAAGGTCGGAACTGCGTTGTCCACAAAGATTAGTCATCCCCTTCTTCATCTGTCAAATCCAAATCTTTAATATAATTAATGAAAGGACTCCATATGTTTTCAAATACATTCAATTTAATTTGAAAAATCCAATTAAAAATATACAAAAATCAAAACAAAATCACTAAAGCACTAAAATCATAATTTATACTACAATTCATAAGTTTGGGTTTGGTAAGATTTTTAAATATCCAGTTTAAAGTATTAATTTCTTTAAATCTTAATAACCCCAAATTTCTGAATGGTGGTGCAATTAATTGAATATATAATAATAAAAAATATATAGGCTTTCACTTTCAGTGGTTGACCCAACATTGCAAATCTTCACATTGTATCAGACTGCCAGAAAACATGGAGTAGCATACACTAGACAAAAGAGCTTGTTGCACCACTGATGCAAGTTATTTTGATATTGCAGAAATTGCATGATGACATCATAAAATATTTGTAATATTAAACACATGCTGTTAGGTTCTAAATCAGAACACAGCCATGTGACAGATTTCCCTTTTATCTAATCAATTTGCTGAAGATTGAGTGGAGTTCAATAGATTTTTATCCTACCCTTTCTTGCTCTCGTTTAATTAAGCATCAGTAGCCTAACATTAACTCTTGTAATCATAAACGATTATCTAGGATGAATCCGTAATCGACCGCCTTGTCATAAACGCGTGCTTATACTAAACTGTTGTAAATACAGACAACTATCATCTGTTAATTTCATAACGTGTTGACATTTTAGAAGGAAATGTCACCTTTTAAAAGCTTCTAAATGTCAGGATGTTTTTTTTTTCTGTCAGTGTTATCATAACCTCCCTCAATGATAATGCATCCTTTAATTGCCTGTCTTAGAATTTGAAAGCGACAGTGAGGAGATAAATATAGACAGTATGTTTGTTTTATTTCAGGACAAGGTGCTGCCGCCATCCGAGTCACCCCCCTCGTTCAAGCCTCCCCCTCCACCTATTCGACACGCCAGCCCTAAAAATCAAACCAAACGACCTTCGTCCAAGCTCTCCCAGACCAATCTGCTCTTTACCGCCCCCTGTAGGCGGCATCAGGAGAACCACACCCACAATCACTCGCACTCGCCCTGCTCTGCTCACACCTCCCCGTGTACCATCCACCACACCGCTTCCACCTGCTCTGTCCATCAGACTCCTCCACCCTGCTCTCACCATCACAGCTCTCCACGGTCATTATCCTATCACGCTAGCCCTTCTTCTGGACCCCCGTGTAAAGATTTGGTTCAGTTTCTGATGAGCAGGCAGGCGGCGATGCTTTCCCCGCACCCAGAGTCTCCAAATCGTTCTAGAGAGGGCACCCCCATGATCTCTCCACGCTCTTCTCCATCCATTTCGCCTTCACTGCTAATGCCCGCACCGCCCCCCTGTAGCCCTGAGAAGCTCGAGGGCTCACCCTCTACACACAGCTGTGGTGCCACCCAGACCAGCCCGCTACACCCCGAGCCGGAGACGACAGAGGAAAGGCCTCAGCCCCAACTACGAGGTGAAGACACTCTGAAATTTACTAACCCTCATGTCCTTCCAAACCTGTATGACTTTCTTCTGTGGAACACAGAAAAACTGTAAACAGTTTTGGTTACCGTTGATGTCCACTGTATGAACAAAAACAGTATTCTTTATATATATATATTGAATTAATTATGTGGCATGTTGATTAACCAGATTAAATCTCATACATCAATGTTTTCTTTAGAGAAAAGCCACTAAATGAAGATGATTCGAAGACTGGGTAACAATCTTAGATCTTGATTTGAATACTTTCAAATGAACTATTAAAATCTCAAAACCTTCTACCCAGAGCTGAATCTACATGACTTCACTCAGTAACATATGGCACAACCAGTGTAGATCAATTCACGAACATTTGACTCTTGTAAAAAAAAAAATCTTTGTAATCAATCAAAAATGTACAGACTATGTACAGAAGTCACAGTTCAAAGCCAAGGCTAAGAAAGATTCTTTTTTTTTAATTTTTTTAAAGCAATCCCAGAATGCACAACAGCAAGATTATTAAAAATATTGTATAAATACATACGAGTCAGTAAGATTTTTTTAATTAACTCTTTCCCCGCCATTGATGAGATATCTCGTCAATTAAGAGACAACGCTTCCCCGCCATTGACGAGTTTTTACAGCAATCCGTGTTCTAGGTATATTGCGGTAAGGAAAGCACTAGTGCATGTCCTGAATGAGTTACGGGACTTCCGAGTCGTACGGGTCCGAATACAAGACGATCGACATTAATGGAAGGATCAGAGAACATGTAGATCATATATATATGTAGATCATGTTTTGACCATTTTGAATCTGATGAAGTAGTCAGTGAGAGAGATGCCTGTACAGACACAGAAACATCTCTAGTTGTGTATGGACCGATAACCCGTCAATCTGAATGTGTGTGTGTGTGTGTGTGTGTGATGTGATCTCTCTCTCTCTCTCTCTCTCTCTATATATATATGTGTATGTGTGTGTGTGTGTATGTACAGTATGTATATGTATGGATGTATGGATGTAGCCTATATGTGTGTGTTTGTGTGTATAAACGTGTGTGTGTGTGTGTGTGTGTCTGTCTGTTCTGTTTATTGAATGCAATTTCAGTTATTCATATAATAATTTACAGGTGAAAGAATTTGACATTTGAATGTATTTTGCTTGAAAATGCACTACTTTTTTAAAATGCATTTTTCTCAGTTTTTTGTCCAAAATGTTGTATTTCTGATTAAACCTATGTGCATTCAAGGGGTGATAAAACATGAACACATGAAGATAGAATAAAATATTTTTTTTTTTTAATTAAAATCAGAGGCTTGGTTCTTTATTTTGATATGTAATATGTTCATATATTCATAGCAGAAAATATTTTGAGGGCCGTCAAATTTAGGTGAAAATCATCAAAAATGCTGGCGGTGGCTGGCAACTTTTTTAAAAAACGCTGGCGGGGAAAGAGTTAATAATCTTATTCAGCAAAGATGCATTATTTTGATCAAAAGAGAGTAAAGAAATGTATTTTGCCGTGCAAAACTTCGATTTTTGTCGAAAATGAGTTATTGATATTTTTGGGACATTCAAGACATCCTTTATCATGTACATAAGTATCTTGAGTCAATTTCGTTGTTTTTCCGAGAAAATAATGGGTCGTCTCAACCGTAACTTCAAAAAGCCCCGGAGAAACCAAGGCAGAACACCGTATAACACCAGTTACCGCTCTTTCACTTTGTTTGGAACGCTCAAATTGAGTTACGGCGTTCTGACTTTGTTTAACTGTGCGTCAAAATGAAGTTACGGTGCCGGCTTGGAGTTATACAGTGCTCTGCCTTTTTTTTTTACTGTCCATTAAAGTCTGCCGCATTTTAATTACGGTACAGACAAACAAATTAGGTAGATCGTGATCTACCAAACAGCTCCATATAACAAAGCACTGTAAAGACTAGACACCTTGGCAGCAATACATAATCGTGAATAATCTTTAAATATTTTTTTTTTCCTTTTTGTAATGCAGATTATTCACCAGGCTGTCACTTCTAGTTGGATGCGTGTGTACTTGAATGCCGTAGCATGTAGCATGATCAATCATAAAATTAACAGTTCACAATTAAATCCATATCCTATCTTTTCTTGTAACCCGATAAAATCAATCCATGGCGCTGAACGTCATCGGAGATGTTTAATCCACGCATTTCTGAGCATGCCTGCTTGCTGGCGTTCACATAAATCCACAAGTCGTTCTTTTAGGTTAGGCTATTTCATTCAAGTCAATATAAGCAATTATGCTATGACTAGCATTCTTTTACGTTACTGAGCATAGCAAATAAATTGGTTGCAAAACGGCATCCACTCACGTTTAACTTTTAGTCTGCTTGTAACGGTAAAAAAAAAATTAAAATAAATAAAATAAAATAATACAGTCACATTACTATATGCAATAGCCTATATGAGAGAGCCCATGATCACTAGATTTTATACAGGTGTTACTATAACGATTTTGTAAATGGTGATCAGCAACAAAATATTGATAATGTGGAAGTTACTGTCTTTTGCCTTGGTGTGACTTCTCACTTTTTGCAGACAATGCAAAGGCAGAGTACATTAACTTCAAAATAGGGGTACAAATCAAGTTTGAGCTCACAGTTTTTTAATGTAGATAATTTTCATTACTAAAACATCTAACTGCCAAATTTCCAGTGTCCTACCTATAATTAATTTGGCTGGACAAGTAAAAAACTTTAAAGTCATTTTTCTCAGTTTCACACTCTAGCGAGTTAAGGTCTTTTGCCTTTGTAGGGCAGTATTGTTACAAAAGATTTCTATTGCAAATAAATGCTGCTCTTTTAAACTTCCTATTCGTCAAGGAATCCTGAAAAAGAAGTATTGCTGTTCCCACAAAAATATTAAGTAGCACAGTAATTAAAATTTGTTTTAAATAGTCATATTTCAAAAAATTACTGCTTACGGTTTTTATTATTTTTATTATTTTTGATCAGATAAATGCAGTCTTGCTGAACATTTAAGGCTTCTTCTTCAAAAATATAAAAAAAAATCAATCAGTCAATCAAAAATGTACAGGGTACCCAGTGTAGTTTGGTTCAAAAGCAAATTATTCTTTTAGTGAATCGGAAACATACTGTACAGCACAATGAGTGTAGTTTGACTCACAAACAAACAAATCTTTTTAGTGAATCAAAAACATACAGTGCAGCCAGTGTAATTTGATTCATGGACACATGACTGAATTATTCAAAAAGGAACAAAGAACTTTCAACTGTTAGTTTTTCACAAGAAGTGTTAAAGTTTACTTCAGCTGGTATTCACAAAGCATGTTTGGTTGTGTTTGGATGATTATACTGCATATATGTGTTATATAATAAATAGCAAAAAAATAGATTTGTAAGTTTCAGAATTTATATTTCTGTAATGTATGAAGTTTTCTGTACAATTTACAGCATTCGTTGTGGGAGAAAATGGAAAATACACAAGCAAAATGGAAATATGACAGCAGGTATCACAATCTAATTGAATCAGGGGAATCTGTATTGATAACAGCCCTATTGAAAATTGGCTAAAGATTAAGGAGGTACTTAAGGCTTTCATTTCTCTGATGGCAGGATACTTTATTACAAATTGTACATATGGTCATAGGGCATCTCATTCATCTAAAATAATTAATTACACTCATTTAACATACTAAATTGACAGCCCTAGTAGGTCCATCTAAACTTTGATGAAGTTCAGCACTTAGGGAATTCATCCAGCTTCTATAACTCTTTTCAGATCCAAATAATGTGTGAGGTCCGCATAAATTCTGAATGCAGATCTCTAATCTGTGAACGCTAAATTGTGTGGTTATTTATGGGTTTGTGTGCTCATTTGTCTGTATTCCCAGGAGCCACGCTGTCCCAGCTGTCAGACAGCGGACAAACTCTGAGCGAGGACAGTGGAGTGGATATCGCAGAGGCTGGGGGGTTGAGTAAGGACAGCAGCCCGCGACCAGGTAAACCTCCATTCCTCCAGGTCACAGGTGACACACGCAGAGCGGAAGCACTCGCGCAGGCCTCCGCAAAACAGGTGAGAAAGCAGCGACGAGTTCTGTTCTGCTGTTTAAATGAGTTATAGTCATTTCATCATATAAATAACCATTATACAGAATATATGTCCTAATGTCACATTGTAGGGATTTAGTTGCTGCTGTTAAAAGAAGGTTTTGGTTCAGCTCTAAATTTCATGTTGAACTCTTCATTCATGTCTTCCACCGTCCTTGAAATCTGACTTTTTCTTTCTTCGTGAGTATGACGTCTAAAGTAGCTTCCCTGTTTGTCATTGTTTTAGATGGGAATAATGGAGCCGACACTTGTACGAGTGCCCAAGTGTGCCAGTACTCTGGGTATTGCCGTTGAAGGGGGTGCCAACACCAGACAGCCTCTGCCACGCATTGCGACCATACAGGTGGGTCAGAGCGCTCTGTGCTGGACGTAGGTTAAAGTTCAAAGCCTTAGCTTTTTTTTTGAAAGCAATCCCAGAATGCACAACAGCAAGGTTATCAAAGATATTGTATAAATACATACATTACAGTCAGTAAGATTTTTTTAATTAATAATCTTATTCAGCAAGGATGCATTATTTTGATCAAAAGAGAGAGTAAAGAAATGTATTGCTACAAAAGATTTCTATTGCAAATAAATGCTGTTCTTTTAAACTTCCCATTCGTCAAAGAATCCTGAAAAAAGAAGTACTGCTGTTCCCACCAAAATATTAGGCAGCACAACAATTAAAAAATGTTTTAAATTGTTGCACAATATTACTGTTTTTTTTATCAAATAAATGCAGTCTTGCTGAACATATAAGACTTCTTTTTCAAAAATATAAAAAAAACCTTACAGACTTTGAATGGTTGTTTATATAAATGAGAACATTTTTTTTTAAATGAACTATTTTACCACAAATGCATGTATGCTATGTTATTGGAATGTTGTATTGTTAGCTTAACAACACGCTACTCTGTTGAAATCAACCATGAGTCTAATTTGCACTTCATATGAAGGGTCTTTGAGTTGTTTCCAGTGTATAACATTCCAGATTAGTCACCTATGAGCTTCCAATTTTCAAAAAAACAAAAAAAACGCATAGATAATAGCCTAGAAAGCTTGGCAGCTCATTAGGTTTTGGAGCAGGGCTATACGGTATGTTGATTTGACTTTCTGTAGATTTTTTTTTTTTACTGTAATAAATACGAAATGCTAGCATAAAAGTAACACAAAGTCTTAGAATTACTATTCTCACAAAGTACCTTTTGTTCCTCTAATGGAAAGGGTGGCTAATGTACTGTGAAGGTCTGATATTAGACCCATCAACGTGCAAGATACAGTTGTAACTTATATAATGTGGTTTTAAAAAAGCTTTTAAAAGCTGGTCTCTTATAGACACATAAATGCTTAGGTCAGTAAAACCTGCTTCTCCATCATATGACTAAAATTGCTACTCTGCATGAACAACAATTCCAGTTTCCTTATTAGAAATGACTCGTGACACGGTTAATACTTTTGCCACTAGATAGACCCCCTATCTGTGCATCTAGCGGTATTAAGATGGTAGATTAATCTTTAATCATAACTTTACTGGAAGTTTTAAATATAAAGGAGCCAGTTTGTTTTCCTCTCATTTCTTTTGTGACCTTTAGCACAGCATCTGTTAGCTAATGGAGCGCATTAGCATATTCAGAACCCGTTTATGTACATGTCTGCGTGTGCTTGCTTCTCTCAGTGTGTTGTTCACTCAACATGAAGGTGAGAGATTTCCCCTTTAGCGCAAAGTGGCTTTGCACGGAAATATGTTTGCTTGCATATTTAAATCAAGCAGCTAGTGATATGCCTATAGTTTTAGGGGATGAAAAAGTAAGTAGCGCTAATAGCGCTTATAGAGATGTCTGATACCGCTGACCAAACACAAAGTGCTGTAGCAGTGTTGCTGTATTTGTATTCTTCGCTGCTTTGTAGAGTATCCTTGAAATTTGCATAGACTGTCAATTTACACAACCAGCATTTGTAAATTTCACCATTGGAAGGGTCACAGAAGAACAAAGCCCATCACAGACCCATCTGGACATGTTTCATAATTAAATGTGCAGTTTTTTTTATGTCCTGAGACATCCAACTTCTTAAAAAAGATTATAGGAAACAGCCCACAATTTAGCCCAACAGAAACACCCCTATTTGGGTGTGCTGACATTGGATTGGATGATGGATCTTCAGAGGGCGGGGCTTCTGAAAACAGACTGGAGGAATCTGTCTAATGGTACATTCAGTCATGTTAGAAAGATCATATTTCTAAATTAAATGCACGTGAATGCCACCACAATTGTGAGAAATGTAGGATTTTTTTTGAGTGAGAAAATATTGAAGCAGTGTTGGTAGTTCATGGTAAATCTGTCTGTGAAGTTTGTGAAATGTATGAAATTATATACAGTATATTATTTCATTTACAATCAGTGTTGGGAAGGTTAGTTTGGAAATAGATTACAAGCAGTGGTGGGCTGTGCATTTTACACCTAGGCCTTCAATGGCATCCTACATGAGTTAATCCACCTCTTTGGGGCAGTCGTGGCTAATGGATAGGAAGTTGGACTTGTAACCCGAAGGTCGTGGGTTCGAGTCTCAGGTCCGGCAGGGATTGTAGGTGGGGGGAGTGAATAACCAGCACTCTCTCCACCATGACTGAGGTGAGACCCCTGAGCAAGGCACCGAACCCCCAACTGCTCCCCGGGCGCCGCAGTATTGGCTGCCCACTATGTATGTTCATGACTGTGTGCATACACTTGGATGGGTTAAATAAAGATCACAAATTCTGAGTATGGGTCACCATTATTGTAGGTGGGGGGAGTGAATGTACAGTGCTCTCTCCACCTTCAATACCACGACTGAGGTGCCCTTGCAGTGTAACAGGGCATTGCATCACAGACAGGTATCTTATGTAGCTAATTTACAAGTTACCCTATTTAAAATGTAATAAGTAGTGTAACTATTTCAGTTACTTTATTAAAGTAATGTAACCGATTACATTTGATTATTTTTGATTACTCTAAATTTTCAAACATTTAAACCAGGCAGGTTTAACTTTACAATAGTACTCAAAACTCTTTACTGTCAGACTTTCAAAATCCTTCGTCACTTGAGTTAAGATTATAATAATTTAACTTAAATAACAATTTAGCCACCACAAAACCAGACATTAGCACCTCTTTTCGCATTGTGATTGTTCTGAGGTTAAATACAGATTTAAAATCATAAGATTTTAATGATTGCCGTCAATGCAATTTGGGAAAGAAATCAATCAGATCTGAATGTGTGTGAAAATGTTCAGATGTAACCCCATTTGTAATCTTCAACACTTTCATAAGTAACTGTAATTTAATTTCACATTTTTTTCTCAGTAACTGTAGATTATAATTACATTTATTTTGTAATTAAATTACATAATTCTTTTACATCTAACAAGTTACTCCCCAACACTGTTTACAATAAAATTAAATTGCATGTTAAAAAATAGTTTTATTGTGCAATTATGATACTACAGTGTATATATATAAAACAACTCAGTTTACAGCAACTTCACAAATTGAATAAAAATATCAAAAAGACAAAACACTGTTGTTTACTGCAGTATTATTGAATAAGGTACATGGCTATCTTGCTCCAAACAGTGATGCGAATGCACCTAAAGCCGTAATTGCTACTTTCAAACTCCTAAAAATGAACTTCCTAGGAGGACCTGAATACAACATAATTTGTTGGCTGGTCTATTTGAAACAGCAGCTGTGAAAAGAAAAGCTTTTTAGAGTGTTGTTTGATACCATCAGATTATTCCTCTGCTTATTTGATTGTCCTGAAAATGCTGACCTTCACAGGAAGGAAAAATTATTAGAAAAATAGACATTTATTTTCTAGCTCTAAGCTAATGAATAGTAAATGGATTTGTGCTTGATTGTCCTTGATACCCTACAGCAGGGTAATGCTAATAATTCTCCATTTATTAAAATGCCATTTTCAGAGCGTGACTTGTTTGTTTTGGAAAAATGTGCTGCGGTACATATTTCAAAGCCAAAGCAGGCATAATGACTCTTCATTAAAGCAGTATTTTTTTTTAAAGCATCATACAGTATGTGACGTTAGAGTGATATCTCAGACTCTGTAACGAACTGAATGCAACCTGAAAGAAACGCACGGCACAATGAGGCAATGTCATAAGTGTAACCATGACTACCGCACTTACAGACTGCTTAAGATCTACTTCGGTTTGAATCAAATGTTCATTATGAGCGCATTCACTATTCCATGTGCAGCTCAGGTGTCATGTAGAGAGTTAAACTGTAATAAATGTTGACAAATTAGATCAGGATTATATGACAGTCGCGGTGCTTTCATGGTGCAACCCGTAGCAAGACTATTAGACAGGCCTCCCTCCAGCTCCACTGAAGATGACAACCAGAACGCTCATCTTGGTTATCTCTTTCTGCCTGTCCTCAGGCACTTTATCTTTATACTTTGACAAGAGGTCAGCTAAAGACCTCTCAATATAAAGTGCCATATCTGAGAGAGCGAGCGGTCATTTTCTCCCCCATTTCCCACTTGTCTTTTCTCTCATACTTTTGATAGATGATCTCTCTTTATGGAAACTTTGAGACAGCTGCTTATTTCTCTCTTTCTGTCTCTCAGAAGGGGGGCTGTGTGCATATCTCTGGACAGTTACAGGTGGGTCAGGTGATTCTGGAGGTGAACGGCGTGTCGCTTAAATGCATGGAGCACCGGGACGTAACTCGGGTCATTGCCGAGGCCTTTAAGACCAAAGACAAAGACTATGTCGACTTTTTGATCGCCGAGTTCAACTCTGCTCTGTAGAAGTCGTCCCTCGGGAGTTTTACTAGACGCCACTGCGAAGACCTTGCACTTTATGTCATGTCCGCACAGAGGGGCTGAATGAGTCATGCTTGTCATATCTGAGTCACAGTTAGCTTGGAGTTCAAAAACTGCAACACGCCCACCTTACGTCTGTGTTTTTGCTATAACAGCAAGCAGCTGCCACACACCTTCGCTGAACCTGTTTCTGGTATGTTCCAGCGGATGATCTGCAGAGCCAAGACTGTTGGTGATATGTTTGATAGGACGAGATCAGGGTTATATCAAGTTTGTCAAATCTGTGCCATACACACACACACACACACACACACACACAAACAGACTACCGTTGAAGTTTGGGGCCTGTATGATTTTTTTATGTTTTTGAAAGAAGTCTTTTATGGTCTCTTATTTTCGTATATTTCAATATATTTTACTCCGTTTACAGCCATTAGTCTAGTCTTTATTGTTACATGATCTTTTAGAAATCATTCTGATATGTGGATTTGGTGCTCAAGTAACATTTCTTCTTATTATCAATGCTGAAAACAGTTGTGCTGGAAACCATGATGCATTGATACATGATACTTTTTTTGAAAGAACAGTGTTTATTTGATTTTTCTAAAATAGGACAATGATCAAGTCTTTATTGTCACTTTTAAACAAGTAAAAAACTTACAGACCCCAAACTTTTTAATGGTAGAATTGTGTGTATATATAATCAAATCATTCATTCATTTCTATTCATATTTATTATAGCTAATACACTGATACACAGAAGAATATATGCAGATTTATATATAGAATATATATATATATAAATATATACAAATTTGCTATTACAGATCAGAGAAAATCACATATCATTTTAATCATGTTATCAAATGGCATAGTCATTGTTTTGAAGGTGTTTTTTTTTTTTACACTTCCTTGATTCCAAAGCTGTTTAATGTATTTTTTTGATGAAAGGAACTGCATTCAGTGGAAGTAGTGAAATGAAGTGATATTAATACACTGTTGTAATATGTGAATGGAGATCAGAATTATTCCTGGACAGACGGAGCAAGAAGGAGGATTCTAGAGTATCTCACTGTTTTCTCATTCTCTTTTTTTCTTTTCCTCTCTGTCTCTCTATCTCTCACACACACTGTCTTTTTAAAGCTTTTATGTCAGTGTGCAGACTTCAAAGATGGGTTGTAGAGAGGTATAATGAAGAAATGTATAGCAGTATTTTTTTTGAAGAGATCAGATGTTCAGTGTTTGAATTATATGTAAATGCATGGCTCCTGATTATGCAACATACAGAGAGAGTTATTGTACATAGGTAAAATAATGTAAAGCTGTATATATTTTATTTATGTAATATATTTTTTGCACATACTGTTGATATAATGTTTTCAATGACCACATCAAAAACATGAAAACCCTTAAATATGAAACCAAAACATCGATACTTAGAATAGGAACATAGAAGCGTATTAGTTTTTCGACCCAAAGGATGTTCTGTTCCCGTCAGATGTTTTATTCATACACCACATACCATTATGCAGATAGTCTGTCTTTAAGTTGATAAAGATGGTCTTTTTGTTAATTTGTTGCTTGTCATTTGTTGTACTTTGCAATGTGAAAAACACATAATATTGTAACTAAATTATCGTAGGCTGATTACAGAACAACACCGTATAAAGGCAGCGCACAATCCGAGGGTATCAATATCATGCCTGAAATATTTCTGATTTATGCCAAACTTGAAAACAGACTTAAATAAATATTTAAAGACTGAATTAAATGTCTGTAATTCATTGATATTTTTATGTCTTGGTTAAATCATATTGTTATCAGCCAAAAATGTGTTCATCTGGCTCTGTTTTCTGATGAAGCTGTGTTTTGCTGCCCTCATGTGTTAAAATGAAGCACATGGTTTTAATTTCAAAGGTTTGCAGTGCTTGTAAAGCAGTGCTATTTTAAATATATTATACCTGTTTAACATATTATACGGCTACCTGTTACACATTTTGCTATTATTTTGGCTCTTTTGCAATAATGTGACATCATTCAAAGTCTTGTAGCTCATTTTTAAGATTTATATTTATTTACTTTATTTATTTCTTTACTTTAATAGATTGTTATGAGTCTGAGTTTAAGGTAAAGTTGTTGTTTGTCGTTCTGTTTTTGTTGTTGTTAATTCTTATATCACCATATGCAACTGTGTTAAATATATCATATGCACATTCAGATGCATCTGCCTCAAAACCAAATGAAAATTATAACTGAACTAATGTCATCATATTATGAAAAATTCCCCTAATGTGTGATGTTGATGGCGTGAAAAATGTCATAAGCAGGAGATGGTTAACAGAAGCCAGTTTATTTTACTATATGCACAAGACAATAGCTGCACTTCATAACCTCTGATGTGTTAAACATGTTAAACATATTTAAATATGGCATATAGATGATATATTTACACAGCATGAATGTGTAGTCTTAGTGTAAATAACAGATTACAACATAAAAAGCAATCATACTACATTACTACACAAGGAACAGTTGAGATGTAAAACAAAAATAGAGTATCAACAAGGGAGGCTTTACTCTATTAACAAAGTCTATATACAGGACTAGTAATTATTATTTCCAAATCATTGTGAATGATATTCACAATGGGACATCCGATATTAAATTGATCACGCAACAGACACAATCATGCTTGGCAGACACTGCATAGCAGGTCAAACTACTGATTCAATTTAAAATAACTTTACAGAATAGGAAACTGGAATCTCAAACTCAATTTGCTGTGCTGAAGATTGAGAGCGTTCAAATAATTTTCTCCCATTGTTTTATCTACCTATGAGGTACACTAAAGTCGACTACTCCCATATAACCAACAATAGAGAATGACACCTAAATAATTCCTTATTTTTTGATAATGATCTTTGATGTAATCTGAGGCTAATATTTAGGTGATTATAAATGTAACGGAGGCTATTTATGTAATAATATACCTAGCCTATTGCTGACAAGGGAAGTGCTGAAGGGTGACGGACTGCCTGAAATTATTGTATGGGTGTGTGAGCTAAGAAAGATTCTGTTGGATCGTGTCACTGATGACATCAGAATAGTGAGTCAGGGCAATGATGTCACCACATTCTAAAAGGAAAGAAAGAAGCAAATTTGATTAATGTTACAGTAAATGAAAAGATGTGATGACAAAAATGTCAGCAGATTTTTTTATATTGAAGCAATGGTGTCATCAAAAATGCCTTTAAAATAAATCCGATTTAATCCATTTAAAATGAAAAAGGTCTGACTTTTTTCTTGTCTTCATCAGTTATCTTCTGCAGGAAGCTGGTCCTCGGGGGCCGCGTTGGGGTCCAGGAAGTCTTGGTGCTGCAGATGCTTTAGGTACTTAACGGGAGTGATGGTGTGGGTGGAGCCTGTGAGGGAAGTCAGAAACACGATCAGGGCTTTTATTGAGAAGAAAAAAAAAAGAATTAAAACCTTTAACTCATATTGTGGGAGTGGTTAAATGCAGTTTACTAATCACAGATATACAATGATCAGTAAACATTTATCTTTTCTGTCACTTACTGCAGTGGCAGATGACAATGTTTTTACAACCATCACCCATGTGTCCCACAGCAGAATGCTTTTAACGCTCAATATTTCATAATTTAGGCCAGCAAAAAATACACACTACAGTTAAAAAGTTTGGGAGCATAAGATTTTTTAATGATTTTAAAAGAATACTGTTATGCTCACCAAGGCTGCATTAATTTGATTTAATTTCATACAATAAAAACAGTACTATTGTGAAATACCCTAGTGAAAAAAAATATACTAAAATGTATTTGAATTTATTTCATGCTAGAAGTATAATCTCAAGTATACTACAAATACATTTACGTATTTAAGTGCTTAATAAAAATACACTGCAAGAAACTTTAGCAGACTGTTAGTATACTAAACTGGCATACTTAAAGTCTGCTAAATAATTTGAAATAAACAACTAATTTTGTGCTTAATGCACTTTAATTGTGCAGAAGTAGAGCTGAAGTCCAAGTAAAGATATATTGAAGTATATCTGATTGTGCTAAAGTGGAATTATTGCAAGTATACTTCAGGTACACTTTAAATATCTTGCATTTAAAGACTGATATTATTCAAAGATCAAACAATCCTCATTAATAGGGATATTAATTAATCCTCATTAATAGTGATATTATTGTACACAAGTTGTACTCCAAATAAAGTTTCATTATAATTTTTATACCAGTAAGTCTCGATATGTCAGTAAACATGTTAATAGATTTGAACTATACTTAGTATGAAATAAATGTATTTTAAATATATTACTTTTTTACTAGGGTATTATTACTGTTACTGTTAGTCTGTAAAACAATTGTTTGCTATTTTAACATATTTCAAAATGTAATTTATATATGTTATGTCAAAGTCTTCACACGATCCTTCAGAAATCATTCTAATATGCTGATTTGTTCCTCAAGATACATTTATCATTATCAATGTCGAAAACAAGTGTGCTCCTTAATATTTTTGTGGAAACATAATAGATACAAAATATTATTTTGTAAATAATAATAATCTAATATTTAATATTACTTTTGATAAAATACTCTGAGTAAAAGTACTATTTTAAAAAAATTAAACGTAATGACCCCAAACTTTTGAATGGTAGCGCAAAATACAAAGAAGACTAATTAATATAATGCTTGGAATTTTTAAAGGCACAGTGACACATGGCAGAATTGTGTAATGCTGTCTGTTTTAATGGTTGTCTCTGAAATGGTGAGTCATTGATAGTTCTGAGGTGTCAGAAAGGGCCCTTGAGCACTGCAACCCACCAATGAGAGCTTCCCATTTGCCGTTGGCCTGTGTGACCTCATAGACACAGCGCATCTCGCTGTAGGTCACACCCCCGATGATGAAGACGATGATGCGTGGGCCGTTGCGTATCTCTCCTGGGCTCTTGTTTTTATGCCAGTTTCCATAACGTGCACTGAAAAGGGACAGCAGCGCTATTATCACCAGATATTTCACTAGAAGATGTTGCATACTGAGTCCATATGTTTGAGCAGGTAATCCTACCTGGTAGCTGTGGTTGTCTTTGAGGATGCTGTGCGTGTGGAGATGTAAGGGTACTGTTTTGGGTCGAGTTTGTCTTCAATGGCATCCTATCATAATGTAATTAGGAGATATTAAAGTAAAAGAAAGATGACATATCCAAAGTAAGGCAAGTACTGTTGGTTCAGCTCACCTCCATTATGTCTTTTACCAACGGAGTCCATCGGGAGAGCTGGTACGTTTGCTCACTGACTCTTTCCTTGCGGTCAGATTTCTTCCCTTTACGTGTGGTCGCTTGCTGTGGATACATATTTAAAGTTATGCATTTTAACCTCAGACATTATGATTAGTGATGCACCGTATTCTGGATGAATAAGCTGATAATTCTTTTCATGTTATGGCTGTTACCCGATAAATGGCTGCTATAATCTATATTGCCTAAAACAAGCTAGAAAAAAAATTGTTTTTGAATTTATGCTTTACAATATTAATATTCACACTATTCATTTTGAGATTTACTAAGATTACATTTAACAGTGTAATTAAATTATTGGTGCTATTAAAGATTAAGTGAGTACAAAGTGTTTTCTCAATGTCAAAGTAGGTGGAAATGATGGCCAATATTGCCATTCAACAGTTTGGGGTCAGTAAGGTTTGTTGTTGTTTTTTTTCTAAATAAAGCATGCATTAAATTGCTCAAAAGTGACAGTAATTTATAATATTGCAAATGATTCCTATTCCATATAAATGCTGTTCTTTTGAACATTATATTCAATATTAAGTAGCACAACTGTTTTTGGGCACCAAATCAGCAAATGAAAATGATTTCTGAAGGGTCTGGAGTAATGATGCTGGAAATTCAGCTTTGTTTTGTGTGTATAAATAACAGTTGCTGAGGATCAGCTGACCTCTGAAATGATGGGAACCCCCATATGGGCCATATTAGAGATGATGTCGCTGTCCTCTGGAGGAATCTGAGCATGCTGGAGGAGCTTACAGAGATTCTCCTCTGACACACCTATGAGACACGCACACAGTCAGCCATAATTATACACATAATTATAGAGTTTGAACTGGCTCTAAATCCTTGAAGCCCAGCATTATGACAGTTTTGCTCACTGTTGTGTGATATTAGTAATAACTGTGTGTACAAACTGGACATGCCAAACGTACCACCCCCATCTCACCCACACGCAGCAAAACAGATAGAGAGTACAAAGCATAGGCCAATTTGCAGCTCTCTCACCATTCTTGAGGAAGATGTAGAGCAGGATGATACGGATTTTGTCCATGATTGTAACGTTGGCGTCCAGTAGGATGGGTACAATGGTTCTCATGGGATCTTTGATCTTCTCACCCTCTGCATCTGTGCCCATCGCTAGATCCTATGACAGAGCACACAGTCACTATTAACACTGATTAATATGACGCTTTGTGCAAGTAGACCGATGCGAAAAAAGCTTTACCTGCTCAACTCGGCACAGTTTGTCCACTGTGCCCTGGTAATGCTTCATACAGTCTTCTGCTAAGTGCAGGTGAGTTGAATACTGCAAAATTATAAAACCACCATCAGCAATATTTTCTTAATTATCCCCTTGAATCAGTTGATATAAAACATGAAAATAATCTCAGTACCTTGCTTAACTCTTTCTGGTACTGTGGCATCTTTTTAAGCATTTGGGAGAGCTCTTTCATGGTGGTCTGGAAGATGCCAAAACAGTTTGTCAGTTACTGGCAATAATCAAGAAATTGCAGTTAATGTTTGATCAGTGATAAATAACACACCTTCTCTCCTGTGTTCATCTTTTTGCTTGCAGAGAAGTCCTTAAGTGATTTAGTCACAGCCCTAAAAGAGAGAAACTATTATATTTAATACAATATTATTATTCATTCTGGCTTTAGTTAGTTATAATTATTCAGCTTTAAAAATCAATGAATTTTACATTGTTTTTAATTTGCCAATATAACACATATAAGTAACAGAAAAGACATTTATAATGTTGCAAGATTTCAGTTTGATATTGTATATTAAAATGACTTCTGAAGGATCATGTGACACTGAAGACTGGAGTAATGATGGTTGAAACTGTGCTTTGCAAATTACATTTTAAAATGCATTAAAATAGAAAACAGTTATTTTAAATTGTAATGATATTTCACAATATTACTGCTTATTCTGTATTTTTGATCAAATAAATGCAACCTTGGTGAGAAAGGAACTTATTTAAAACACATTTACAAATCTTAACAACCCCAAACTTTTGAAAAGTAGTGTGTATATATATATATATATATAAACGTGAACCTGTGTAGGACTTACGTGGACACCTCTGCTATGTGTTTATGTCTCAGAGTCATCCACAGGTCATCATCTTCATCCAACAGCACCTCCTTCATACGAGTTTCACCCATTCCACTGGTCTCATACCTGATTAACACATATGCACCATCAGCATCAGTAAACTGCCTATAGTACACAAGTAGAGTGATCGATGATGGATGGAGATATTAACATCATGAAAAGTGAACCACTTGAACTTGACCGAAGGTCAGTTGAAATGATCTGAGTGACCTCCGAGCAGTATATAGATGAATTACAAACTCTTGGAGCTATTACTTGTAGACATCATTCTCAATGGGCAGCAGGTCAAAGGCCATGGCCTGAAATGTGAGCTCGTGTAGAAGTGGCGAGACAGGGTCAAAAGCCCGATCCAGAATCAATAGCTGGGAACGTGCTTTATCAGGTCCCTGTGAAAGAGAGAAAAAAAGCAAGAGACAAAGATGGAGCACAAAACAGTAGAGCAAGGAATTAAAGTTGGACAGTGAGAAATTAAGGTCACTGGTGCCAGACAGAAGCAGTTTTTATTTTTATCATCCGAGACAAAATATTGTGCTACAAGCTCTGAGTCTCACCTCTCCCAAAGTGGGGTCATCTGCTTTGTAACCATCCAGTTTATCCTGAAGCATCTGGGCCAGGACTGCACTGTCTTTGTACTCTCTTCAAAACACAGCAACACATAGTCAATCATGATGCGGACTGTCACTGACCGTCACTGACCTTCTAGATGAAATCTGATCACTATAATGTGTTATATCTGATTTTTAAATAACAGTTGTGTTTTTTATATTTTCTTTGCAGATGGCTGATGATGCTTGGAGTTACATCAGCACATGATGTTTATGAGAATGTGAGACTGATGGTAAGCCGTTCATGTGTGTGTTTCTTCTTCCTCTCTCACCCTCTGTATCTAACAGCTGGGTACTCCTTCAGCGTGGCGCACAAGGTGGCTATTTGCTCGGCTAAACGCTCCAACACCTGGTTCTTTACATCAGCTTTAAACGGGCTGTAGAAATCCTGGAAGGCATCTTGTCTGTCCACTGAGAACACCTGAGAACAACGTAGCAAAAATAGATACATTTATTTTTAACATCTCAGAACTCAATGTGATTCAGATGCATTCAAACATGGATTTAGGAGCTGCATCAATGAAATTGCATACTGTCTACTAGGTACTATATTTGGTTTGAAACATACTTTGTGATTGTAATATTCAGATTTAGTATGAATGAAATACATACTACCCATATTCAGATGTAAAGAGTTCATCAGATACACACTTCACAATATTGCTGTAAGTAGTAGGTCATTCTGGTACCTTTCGCCTACTGTTTTCAGACACTCGTCTCATATACTGTTTTTCACCTACTGTGTAATAGGGAAGTAGGCATATTCCAACACAGACAGAGTCTTTCTCTAAAAATGATTTGGAGATATTTCTGGTGCTACTGCTGTAACAAAAATGGCCAGCATATTTATTAACAGAAACTAGGAGTGACAAAATAAATAAATAATTAATTTTATGTAAAATAATTAAAACTATTATAAATAATTTCTGTAATTCCAGAAGTTTCAGAAACTTCTCACACTCTTTTGAATTGGCATGTTTCTTATTCAGTCATTACAGGTTAAAGGGTTTATTATTATTATTATTATTATTATTATTATAAGTTTTTCAGTAATTTCTATCCAAGAAATCATTTTAGAGCCTGACATAGCTAGAAAAGTGTATATTCATTATAGACATATATATAAAATCACGAAGTAATATTTTTTAATTTTCCATGACTTTTTCAGGTCTTGAATTTAACATTGAAAATTTTAACAGACCATGGGAACCCTCATTCTTGACTGAAAAGACAGCTGTTGATGGAAAAAATAAAATAAGAGAAACATGATATACAAAATATCTATAAAATAGAGAAATATGGTGTCAGTTCATATCTTAATTTTTAGCTGTTTTAGCTTATTTGATTGCTTATTTTGTCATATTTTAAATACTTTTAATATATTTAATAAACAAACATTTAAGCCATCTTGCAGCCCCCATGGGAGTGTGCTGAGGCCCCCTAGTGGGTTCTAGCTCCCTGGTTCAGAACCACTTATTGAAATTCATCTGAAATGAAAACTATAAACGGCCCTTGTGACCAACTCTACACAGGATGTTCCCAGCCATGTGATATTTTTATTGAAATATTACTGATTCACAGCAGCAGTTTAAAGTTTGAGCCCGTTTGCTAATTTGTAATTGTTTTAGTGCCACAGGTAACTTTTACCAAGCCACTTCCTGTCCTATATGACAACTCACATCTCACTGCTGTCCAGCTAAAAGCTAAAAGTGAAGCAAGGATATATGTTAATGGCTGTTATATGGCCATTACTGTCCCATAATCCTCCTTTCACAACAGTAGTAACTCATCGATACGTCACCTGCCTCGCCTGTCCCTGTACGTGTGTGCTGTATTCTGTACATTCTGCATGTCTGGCCAAAAACATGGTTTTCAGATTAATCTACAGCCACATAATAACTGCACTATCCTCTTTTCTTCCCTCGGTTTGACCGATAATCCATATCAGTGTTGTATCTCTCTCTCCCTATCCTAACACACTAGCCTCAACACACTGCCCCGTCTGTCACATGTACATGACCCTACTGACATCCAACCAAATTCCAACTCCATGCTCTCTCTCACTGGCTGCCTGGTGACTCATTGATGGGGCATTAGCCAATGGGGAGCAGGATTAGGGTTGAGACAGGGAGGGCTGATTCAGCCACGCCTCAGGATTAATTATAGAGGGCAACAACAGAGGATTGGCGGCACAGAGACAGCCCAACCAAAGCTGCTCTCGAATGTTCCGGCATGATACAACCAGGGCTCCTGCGTTCACCACCCTTCCCCCCACATCTCCATACATCCTCCTAAGCATCATCCCTTCTTTCTTGGGTCCTGTGAAGTGTGAAGTCTCAGGGTGTAATGTAGAAGCTACTCACCTGTGATTCATAGGGCAGGAAGGCGATGTTAATCTCAGTCAGTGTCTTTATGGATTTAGAGGCACGGGACTTACTTATCAAGTTGAACAAAGAGTCTGGTATTGCTAAAATCAAAAATAAAAACAGAGATTGAGTGAGATAAATATACTAGATAAGTATCTAGTAGATGTTGTAGAAAACAGTTGCTGACACACTCACTGTCTGTAAAGAACACATGTGCCCCTCTGTATACGGGATTACGGGGATCTCTGAAGTCATTGATGAATCCCTCAACTGACTGTTGAAAACACAGACATATATTATTTATTCATTTATAATAAAAATTCTATATTCACTACCATTCAAAAGTTTTGGGCCGGTAAGATTTTTAAAATCACTTATGCTGACCAAGGCTGTATATATTTGATCAAAAATCAAGTAAAGCATTAATATTGTGAAATATTATAATTTAAAATAACAGTTTGCTATTTTAAAAAGTCATTTATTCCTGTGATGGCAAAGCTGAATTTTCAGCAGCCATTACTCAGAAATCATACTCAAATTGTGATTTATGCTCAAGAAACATATCTTCTTATTATCAGTGTTGAAAAAAGTTGTGCTGACAAATGTCTTTGTGGAAATGTTTTTCTGTGATACATTTTTCAGGATTCTTTGAATCTTACATTCTTGATTTTTTTCAGGGTTCTTGAATCTAGATCTTTTGAATTCTTTGAATGAAGAGAAAGTTCAAAAGAACAACAATTATTTGAAATAGAAATCTTTTGTAACATAATAAATGTCTTTACTGTTCCTTCGTCAAATTAATGCATCCTTGCTGAAATTACAATTGATAACATTTCGCCGTTGTATTGTATATCAGTAACTATCATCTCATGTATTTTGGGATATGATACAGAGTCCCATATAAGCTCTGTTTTATGTATAAAAATAAATGAGACGACTTACCTCATCAGATGGAGTGATGAGATATATGGCTTCCATGGTAGGAAGAGGCTCACGCCGCTTGATTATGTCCTCAACAACTGGAGAAATAAAAGGAAATAAAAGCAAAAATGTTTGAGCCAAGTTGCTATATAATTTATACTGCTAAGTAGTTTTGTGCCTGCTTGAAGCATTTCTACAGCAGTAAAACTCACTTGTGATTCCCTCAGACATAATGTCTGTCATTTTACAGCATGATGAGACCATTCTCATGCTGAGCTTGTCCACCACCAAGACCTGAGAGAGAACAGCATGCATGATATATGTAGAACAACACGTAACAAATCAAAGACCAGTGTAACAAAATGTTTTACATGCTGTTCGCCAACATGGGATGCTGCTGGGTCAATTTAATGCTGGTTTAGGATGGTCTTTTAAGCAAGAAGGCCTAATATGACACCAGAGTCATCTTTAATTCAGGTGAACTGAAGTTTATTTCTTTTATAGAAATAGAAAATAGATTATTTTTATCATATGACACAGACTAAATAAAGATTGTATTTTGACACAAACAAATGCTGCACATTACAACACATCAACAACAATCTTTTTTTATAATGATTGACATATTCTTCAGATGAAAGGATGTTGAGATTTATGTGTACCTTCCATTCTCCCTTCTTCTTCACCTTCTTAATGACATCATTCATAATCTCTGGAGCACAAAAAGCAAGAAAAACAATTGATTTCTGCAAAATGGAGATGGTAAAAAGACAATGTTCAGGGACAATATCAATGTTTTGAATGCAAGAGATGAAGCAAATCTGGGTCAAAGTTTGAATTAACATTACAGGAAACTTCTCAAATCTCAAATGCAAGAAAATACCTTATTAAAAAAGAAAAGAAATTATATATATATATAATGACTGTAAAACAAAACCTTACATTCCCTAGCCTTGGCTCTTACCAGTGCGACTGTAATATTGATTTTACAATGCTAGATATATGTTATAAATTAATTTGAAATAATGATACCATTGACCGAGACAGACAGACAAAGCTCTTAAATTACTATATTTCATACTCAATATATGTTAAGAATATTGAGAAAGAAATAGTCATTTAAAATGTTTGAGTAAGAAATATACAGGTGTGAGATAATGGGAGCATGTCTGTTGCACTTTAAATATATCTGAGAGAATGTCACTTTAAATATATCTGTGCTAAAGCACTGGATAATCATACACTCTGACAGACTTTTTCTTGCACACATTCCACTGAGACAACTATGCAGAATCTGCCAAAGCCTTCTCTCCATTTTCTGAATATGTTTAAAGCAGCAAAATACCCTCTGTAGAGACTAAAGAATGTTGGTCTGGACTGAATTTACTATTATAATATTATGGTTTGCTGCTTAGCATCACATTTAAGTATAATATGAGGATGCTTTTTGTAATTGGTCCAGTGTGTTTTAGTGTAAAGATTTTCTTTTTGGATTTTGTGTTTCGTTAATGACACAATTAACTAAATGATTAAGAAAAAATTGTATGAAATCAGATAATAAAAAAAAGAGAAATCAAATATACCATTCATGTCTTTTATGACAGGAGAAAAGCAAATGATCAACTGTATTTGTTAGTTTAAATGATATATATTGTGTGTGGTGAGAGAGACCCAGCAATCGCAGGCCTAATCTCTACCCAATCCTCTTACACCACCAGCCTCTCTATTTTTGTTCTTCCTCTGTCTCTCTTTCTCCTGTTTTGTCACTCCTTTTTTTTTCTTCTTTTTCTCACTTTCTTTCTCTCTTTGCCACTGGATGTGAGCACGGTGGACCTGAATCATTTTTGCTGTCCTTTTAAAAGCTCCATTGAATGGCGAGATCCCAAACGCAACAGCTTCCTGCAGTCATATAACACATTTCACAGCTATTGACGCTGGATCTGTCAGTTCTAACACCCAGAGGTGCTTTTGCATTAAAATAATCTTGCGATGAGCCTCACAGGCTATTACTGAAATTGTCAAACAACAAATCAACATCTAGTCTGATAAAATTTCTGTTTATAAAAAAGTTGCTGGTGAGATGTATGATTAATAAGAGTGGAAACTGGATTGAAAGCTTTTAGATACTTAAAGACTAAAAACTTTACCAATTACAATATTAATAGTATAAACCAATATTCCCAAAAACATGAACAGACAAATAGCATCCAGCAGTATTTTTGATATAGCCCTATAATGTCATTATTTCCTGATGCTGATGCAGTAATGAATATACTGCTTGATCAACACATTGGCAAAAGTAACAAATATTCACACTTGAAAATTGGTGATGTTTTTCCTTAGAATCTCTGAGATTTAATTAACACCAGCACTATATATGGCAACAAAAATAAAAAGAATGACAAGGGGCAGATGGTGAAAAGAGAAGTCTGGATGTGATGAAAGAAACAATCAGTGCAAGAGTGCATTATGAACACTGGGAAATCTCGTCAATCCTCATGGTTGCATTTAGAACCAGAAAATAACCAGGGCTACAAAAAAGTACATTTTTGACACTGGCATGTCAGAACTGTAAGGAATAGAGTATATGAAAATCTAACATCCATTGAACCTAAGATAAAACAACAGGTGTCTAATATAATGGTGTAAAGGAATCACATTCACAATGCCTTGCATAGATAGATAGATAGATAGATAGATTGCACAACATATGTCAGACTGAACAATTCACATCTAACACCAGCCTTGTTTAATAGCTTTTCTTGACAGCTTTTCTAAGAACAAATACCTGGCTTTATTATTTGTATTCAGGACTATTTTCCACTCTTTGTGCTTCCACCCAACAGCACTATGAGCCTTCCCTCATATATTAGATGCTTAATCCCACAGGACTACACAGATTACTGTGTATCTCCAATCTCCAGTGCGCTTTTAGCTACATCACAATCATTTGCATAGTGCAGTATAATTATGTAATATAATTATATTATAATGTATAATATAACATAATATAGTGATCAATTTAAAAGATTTAAGAAGAGCAGTGTTACTGTATGAGGATTATGTTGGTGAACTGTAGTAGCATTTCACGCAACATGTAAACAAATAACACAAATACAAACTTCTAAGGAAATGTCAATAAAACCACAAATTAGAAATACTGAAATATCACTTTTAAATACATCAATAATTTAGCTCTAAATCAACTTTAACAAAACATTTCTTACTTTCTCCGACAATCGCCTTGAGCCCGAGAGATGCCATGCTGTCTCCTGTTCTCTCTCTCCCTGCTGGACTCGGTGTGTGTGTTCTCAGAGCTACAGTTGGTGAAAATGGGATGCGGTGCTTGCGTCGATGCCTAATCCCACCACACGCCTCCGCAGCTCCACTGTTGACATATGCTGCATGTCTTGTAAACTATACACACACATTTGTGCATATTAAGCATAGCCTTCAAGCAGCTTCTGTCATGTATTGATGAAGCATTGACTGTTTTTGTGAGCGATTTGCTTTACTATGCTTTTTATGTATTGCAAACAGTTATATGAACTGCTATGAAAGCAAGGGATTTAAAAATTCAAGTCAAGAAAAATTTACGTTTGCGCAATAATTGCGTGACTGTGCACTTACTGTAGATGTGCTTCTGCAAGAATACTACAAAAGAGCGCTAATACCCACTAGAGGGCGACATCGTCTTTTTATTCCGCTTCAAAGAAATGCTTCACTCATTTAAAATATTTAAATCTCCCTATAAAATTACATTTTTGATATTTTGATATTTTTATCTTATTATTTCATACATGAAAAAACATAAATCAGGTTTGTTTTGCATTTATCTTTCCTACGCTTCAGCAAAAGTGATTACTGCCAATAACAAATGAATTAATTAATTAAAATAAATACATAAATAAGCAAATAAATAAATAGTTTATTCAAAATAACAGTTTGCTCATTGCACACATTTCTTGTATGTCTTAAAATCAAGCTCTGTATAGTGGTGAGAAATTTGATTCATCCAAGTGATTCGATTCTTTTGAATCTTTCGGAAGATTTTGGGCTTGGCTTTAAGTAAGCTATAGAAAAAAAGACAATAACGATAGCCTTAATAATTAGGAGTTTCAGTTACGTCATTATACCCACTTTTTTGTGTATAACAGTTAGTCATTTGCCCTTATTCATAACGAGATGACTCGTTTATTAAATTCGTCGATGGGCGAAATGTTTCATTCAGTGCATTGGGCGTATTCATTCAGTAGGTACGTATCTGTGCTATATGCCACCTTCATTTTCTCATAGTCAGTCCTTGAAGTCAGGAAAGAATGTACTTCCAAAAGTCAACAACTTGAATTGGTACGTAGATTCGTTCAAAGATTTGTTTGATTCGCTCTTAGAATGAACGCACAGCCCCGCCTCTAATTGGAGGTGAATTCGGAATCCTGCAACCCCGCCTTCAGAACGCTCATGTGTCTCCTAAAGAAACATGTGTTTTGACGCTTTGATGCTTCATGCGGGACTAAAGAAGCATTAAACCAAGAGTAATGGAAAACTAAACCTTCCTTAATCCAGCGCGGTGTTTGTCAACTCTATATGTAACTCCAGCCACTCTTCCTTCGTTCAAACTACGTGAGTAAAAAGAGGGAGGAGCCGCCAAAATCAACTTCAGTTCATATATTATCATAAGAAACCAGCGCCCTGCTGCTACTACACAGCTGCTCCTCTGAGACGAAGTTGACCGATCCAGCCGAATTTGCCAACTATCAGCGGCGCGATGGGGGATTTGATCTCAACTCATCTGGATGAAGCCAAACGGGAGGTTATAACAGGTAAGCGCTCTGATGGACGTGTCTACTAACCGCGATGCTTTAGTAATTGCAAGACGTGATAGATAATCAGTGGTATGTAAAATATGGTGTTGCAATGCAATTTCAGTTAAGGCCAGTGCTGGGGTTTACATTCCACCCCAAAAAGTAAACGTGGGATAATGAACTTTGTGTTGTTCCCGCACTAAAGAAGCACTTTGTTGCGACGTGGCACAGTATTTCCTGTTGTTTTTTAGAAGTTTTAAATAACACGTTGCATAAATAATCACTGTATGATTAGTGAGAAAAAAAAGACAGAGAAGATTAAACTCACAACGCTTCTCCTTTAGGATCTACAAGATGAATGTAAGTTGCACAGCCGAATTATTGTTGATATATTAAATCATGGGGGGAAAAAAAGTGTAAATAAATTCGTATGGGTGGCCAGGTGGCCTGCATCTCTTCAGAACTTTGTGGTCAGGTGTGGTTTGGGTGGAACAGGTTTGAGTAAATGCTGACATTTACAGTGGATACTAGCAGAAAATTACCTACCACTAACATTTGTATTTAGGAACAATTTTTGCCATTGGAATTGATTTTGAAGAGCATTTTTTCCCCTAGCCATATAAATCACAACATGCAGTACATATATGTACAAACAAGCCATTTAACTGACATAAATAATCAGTTTGAGGTATTATGGGTATTATTAATGAGGTAATCTCAGCATCAAATACAAATGTAGTTGTATGTAATGCAATACAGTCAGAATAGATTGAGATGTAATCTATTTCATGGGCTGTTGGGAATGTTGCTTTAACATTCAGGCTGATTTTAGTTGTTTTGTTGTTGCTTTCAATCAAAAAACATTTCATTTTTGCAACGTTTATTTCAAAGACAGATATTTGACAGCTACAGGTTCCCGTGGAGTCTGTAGAGACATTAAACCCAAATAACACAATCCTACAAGAAGAATCCAGATCTAGAATAAAATATTCTGAAATATATTAAATGTAAAAATAAAAAATAAAAAAAAAAGTGGGTTGGGACACTTTTGCATAAGTCCTGGTTAATTTCTTACTAATAGATTAATGTAAATAATCTTTTATTTGTGGATTTATTCTGGAAAAATGATCTGGCTGGAGTGCCACTGTGGGAAAACAAAAATCACAGTTTTTTCTTCTCATATTTTTGAAACCTTCTAAGATAAAATTGATACTGAGATTGATTTGAGAAGTGCAAGAGAGAACTGCTAACTTTCCATCTTCTTTTGCACATTTTAAGAGAAAGCATCAGTTATGGAATCTCAGGAATGCATGCAGAGCCTAACAGCAGTAAGGAGTCTGTCTGGATGATCTGTCATACTCAGCATTTAGATAACCTTTGTTCAGCAGGCCATGTATGCTCACTCTCATAAGCTAATTAATTTAATTTTTCAGGTTCTGTAAAAATGTGTGGGATTGTAGTAGAATCTACCTATATGCAGTCAGCTTAATATGAAACACCTACTGTAGGCTATTGTTTGTTGTTGACTGTATGACCTCACCTTTCTCTTGTCAGCAAAGGGGGAGTCCCACAGTCTGAAAAGTGTCCAAGTAAGAAAGCCACACTTTTTGCCTACATCGTCTTCCTGCAGTCTAGAATGAATGAAGTCATCTTCTCAAAATAGTGGGTGGGGAATAAAATGACCTCAGCACTTCCTGTCTCATATCTTTGAGTATTCAATATTTGACAGAGTAGCTGCAAATGTTTATTTTACATTCTATCTTATAAAATTTATGGTGTTTTTATGTTTTGTTGAAGCATATTTTTGGGTCAGATCTTCTGTATTGAGGAGATGGTGACGTTTGAGTCACTTTGGGAAGTAAATGACCCCCACACACCACTGTTTTGAATAGCTGGGGGGCGAGGGGGCTCTTGCAGGAAATGCTTTAATTGATTGTTCACGGGAGGGTGTTTCTTGGGAAGTCGTAGAACACTAATAGAGCGGAAATTTTCTAAACACAATATGTTTGTTATAGAACTTTATAGTGAGGTCATAGTGCACAATCCATTCAGCTTCCTATAGTGTGTCTGTGTCTGTAGCCCCTCTCATATTGCTAATGCTAACTCATCCTCTTCTCAGATGAACAATTCTTAGTCATCCACAGAACTGACTGGAATTTAAGCAAAAATGGAAATGAGTGGGGAGTTAGTTTGAAAAATCATCTAGCTGGAATGGCAGTGTCACTGTGGGAAAACAAGAACCAGATTTTGCTTCTTATGTTGTAAGGCGTACACTTATTCTTCAGAATTAGATTTTTGCTCAAGGGTTTATGTGACTCCAGCAGCAGCCATTGTAGATTTAAATAGGAATTTTCCATGAGGAACGTCAGGCTTGCTCAATGTTGGACTCAGCACCAATGAGGCTCTCAGTACAATTAAAACAAATGATGAGCACAGCATGTTTATAAATCACATCTCGGCATGCTTCACTTACTCTAGCAACAGATCATCAAAAAACACTGTAGTTTGGTCATAATGTATACCAAGCATAACTTTTTCACCATATGTTAAAGTATTGTACTAGAATTTATTTTACTTTTTAAAAAGAGGAGATGTGTGGCATTACCGCTTTGTCCTTAAACAAGGCATCTAAATTCCCACTTGTCAGATATTATATGCACTGTTACTAATCCTTGACAGTATTCCCATAAATTCCAGGAATTCAGAAGCTCACTTCTAAACCAGTAATGCATAATCAGACAATATTATTTATCCAAACTGTTTGTGCTGTCAAATTCAAAACTCATTTGTTAGAAATGTTAATGAAATGTTTTATAAACTAGATGAGGAGCACATCAAGTTGAAATGTTGAAATGCACCCGGGATGCTAATTTGGCCATGCCACGAAGAGGGATGTGCATTAAAATTTCAATAATTCAGCAGTCTGCAGTCAGCTGTTCCACATATACCAAAGCAAATGTAATGCTGAGTGAAAAATATTATACATTAATGATCAAATGTTTGGGGTCAATAAGATATTTTTAATATTAAATATTATAATATTAAAATAAGATTTTTTTAACTAGTGTAATAAGAAATGTTTCTTGAACACAAAATCAGCAAAGTCATTAGAATGATATTTGAAGGGTCATGTGACACTGAAGACTTGAGTAATAATGCTGAAAATTAACTTTTGCATCACAGAAATAAATTAACTTTTGAAATATATTTATAGAAAACAGTTATTTATTTTAAAATAAACTTTAAATTTTTTTCTGACAAAAAATATAAGTTTATCAAATTTGTGGCAGGGCCAGTGGAACTGTTGGTCAATTAAAAATATATTCCTTATGATTAAAGTACAAGCAAGCTTAGGCACAGCCCAAGGTGCCATTACTACTTCAGAAGTGTTCAAAGAGGAACATTGTGATTATACTCATTGCAGTGCAATTATAGAAAATCCCTTGAGAAGTGTCAACCAATCAAAATCAAGAATTCAGGTATTACACAGGATGATCCATGATCATGCTCTTCTTGAAGGAATCAAACAGGACCATGATCCAAGTGTTTTGGGATTTCCTGCTGTGAGCTCAACTAGATAAGCCTGAATGACTCCAGCAGACAGGCTTACTATGTTTGTATGAATGTAACAAAGGAAAGATGCAGTCCTTACGAAGACTTTTCTGATTGCACTGTTTAAGTGTAATTGAGTTGCTCTGTGATTATAGTTTACTGTTTCATTGGCTAATGAAGTGCAAGCAGTATCTTCAGTGTGAGGCTTCAGAGTCTCTCTTTGAAGTGGCTGTTATGCGGTAATGCTAACTTGATTTGTTCTTGAGCTTGTAATGAAATTAAAAAGGAACAAGGCGTGGCACCAAGTATCACATGAGACTCATTCAGCGAGTGACTCATAAACAAACAGCACACACACACACACACACACATACACAAACGCTCTCTAGAGATTCACATGAACATACACATGGCCTCTGTCTTGTGGTTTCTTCCCGACCCGGGGCCTAGTTCATAACCATTGTTTTATTCAACCTCTCAAAGAAATGTCTTCTGTTAGCACCTTTTTTCATTTTAAATGCAATCTCAAATGTATAGTAATGTGTGATGTCTTTCCACGCATCATATATGCTGCAAGTTTCCCATGGTCGTGGACAACTTGACATTTCCAGGCCTAGAGAGATTCATTGGTCATGTTACCTTTCTCCTTCCCAGAACTTTCATAGCGTATTCTTGTTGTCAGTACCAAGATCTGAGCTCCTAGATTTCTCTCTCAAGAGCTTTCATTTTGTCTGCTCTGACATGGACACATTCCAAAGAAACTTCCTTTTCCTCTTTCCCCACCCCCCTGAAGGCCAGCTGCCCCCTGTGTGGTCGGCATGATGGTATTGTAATTATCCTCACTAGTGGAACCGCTCTTTAAGTGTCTGTCTCCCAACCTCCACATTACCAAAGCAGAGCTTGGCAAGACTTAATTCCCATCTTCAGCTTCATGCACATTACCGACATGTTTGTTTTAGTGTCGAAATCAGTTACTGAGAAAAGCAAGCTTCGTTCGTTGGATTCAGGGATTGTGAAATTTTGTGTCAGGAATGATTTGGCATGGCAGCAGATCATTGGGGATCTGCCTGAGGATGTTTGTAAAAGATTGATGCCTGATCAGTGTGCAAACAATGGTGCAGCAACAACTGCCCAGCCCTTACAGTCAGCTCAGTTCCCACCATCACTGTCTGTACATGTATAATAGCTGAACTACACTACCCATAATCCTGAAATGGGCAGTGTCCTTAATAATCAGACAAGTTGTTATTATAGAAATGAGTTTTTGATTCAAAACAATGTTTGTAGCTTTGTGATTCGTCAGGTGCTAAAACAATGCAGGCAACACATGCCGATAAATATTGCTGTATTGTTTATAGACTATTAAAGTATTTATCAATACATTTTGAATTTAATTTTTTTTCATTTCTCATTTTAATTTCAGTTTATTTTCAATTTATTTCAGTAAATTTTTCTATGTGCTTCATAATACTAAAATTACTTTTAAAAATTTTTTCTCATTTAATTTCAGTTACTTTCCGAGGCGCAATTTTCGTTTTTTTTTTTTTTTTTTTTTTGCCGTTTTTTGGCTTTATTAGGATAGGACAGTATATGAGACCGGAAGCAAAGTGGGAGAGAGAAAAGGGGACTTGATCGGGAAAGGTCCGCAAGCCAAGACTCAAACTTGGGACGCCCGAAACGCAACAATGCTATATGTCGATGTGCTGCCCACAAGTGTACGTTTTTCATCAAATATTTGTATTTGATTTATTTCAGCTTTATTTAATTTAACACAGGTGTTAGCTTTAGTTTTAGTCAACAGTAACAACACTGCAGTAGGTTCAATTCATATTTCATAGCTTTCTTGGCAAGTAAGATCATCACGTATTTCCCATCGCCTCTAATATGGTACTTTTTTAAAACAATGCAGATGGTCAGGGTGACCTTATTCTCAGCCTCCTTGTCTCCTTTTTCACATTCCCCTCTGTTAAGTACTGGCTGCACAACTGCCTAATGGCTTTAGCAGTTCATTTAATTACATATTCTGGCTTTATGGGGCAAATATGATGGATTGAGAGTTGTTCAGGAGAAATCATAAGCAGAGCTCCACGGACTTTTAATTTCTGCAGTGTAGACCGTACACATGTAGAGAGCGAGCATTTTAGGGTGTTCCTGTGTGCATTTGACTTGGCAGACTGAAGTATGTAAATGCTATATGTCAGGCCTGTTTATAATTTGCTTTGATGTTTGAACTTGAGCGTTTAGCTGTATGGATCTGATTTGTTTGAGTCTCACCCTGTATTAAACTTAAAGGGGTCATATGATGCGATTTCAAGTTTTCCTTTCTCTTTGGCGTGTTACAAGCTGTTTGTGCATAGATACGATCCCTGAAGTTGCAAAGACTAAAGTCTCAAAACCAAAGAGATATTCTTTATAAAAGTTAAGACTCTGCCACGCCCCCCCTAAAACGGCTCGTTCAAACACGCCACATGTCTCGTCACAATGTAGGAGATTTTCCTGTACCTTCAGCAATGTCGCCAATGAAAGAAGGCGGAACTATTATTCTTGCTGGTGCTGTTGCTGCCGCTGCCGCCATGTCGTAGAGCGGCTGTTTCATTATGACGAGACTACTTTGTTTGGGCCCAAAGAGACACAACTAGAAAATCAATAGTTAAGTTGTATTTACACTGTTCAGAGCAGTACAACGCAAATATTAAAGTGTGTTGCAGCACATTTTTACGGAGGACTATTTCTGAACTTTGAAGCTACAATGCCGGCTGTGCACAAGGCTGTTTTGCGAAGGGAGCAATTCCAACTTTGCAAGAACAGTCTGGCGCTTCTGACTCCACAGCCTGTAAGTACATTTCCATACTGACGATTCAAATGCGAGTTTTGAGCAGTGTAGGTAGTGCTTGTTGTTTGTCGTTTCTCAAGTCTAAATACAGACATGGTAATGTTTACGCGGCGCGATGCAACGCGTAAAAAGACAGTACAAGTCATTATAATCAGTAATTATGTCCCCACTGGATGCAACAAATGCCTCGTTTGTAATGGGTTTTATTGTTTTTTGAGGTCGCGCCGTGAAATGGCATCACAATACGGTGAGGGGTGTAACATTTCTGTCTCACGCTTGAGGTATTCGGCCAATCACAATGCACTGGATAACTGGCCAATCAGAGCACGCCTCGCTTCTCAGAACGATGAGCTTTGTAAAAATTGACGCGTTTCAGAAAGGTGGGGCTTAGAGGAGCAACAGTAATGTACAGTATGTGGAAAATAATGTGTTTTTTGAACTTTAAACCACATAAACACATTGCATTACACCAAATACACAAAATAATGTTCTTTTTAGCAACATCATATGACCCCTTTAATTTTTATCAGTCAAAACAATCAAATGTTACCTTGAAATATCCCCTACTGTTATTCCAATTGCATGTTTATTTTAGGAACTGGAGCTATTTTTAATGTGCATGTGACTTCACTGACCTTTCTTAAGTCTAACCACAATGGACATTCAAAGGCAATTAAATAACAAAGTTTTACGTTTATTGTCTTTCTTTGACCTTCACTAATTGCTTTAATTTTCATGCCTCTCTCTAATTTAATGGCATCTTCACATTGTAACCAAACGGACAAGAATGTTGTTTTTGTTTTGTTTTTTTGTTTTTTTTTGTTCCCTTTCCCTCAGTCTTTCCAAGAGACTGAATGCCTCCAGAGTTTTACAAGCCCTACATAGTCATTTGGAAAACATCCCGCCAGAAAGCAGTCAATAATGGAGCTGCCTTTGTTCTTGTGCCAACTGCAGCGTTGATATGCTTTTACATGCATGTGAAGGACAAGGCAGTGAAGCTCAAACATTGTAATCTCCTCTTCTGATCAGATACATGGAGCTCGGTGTGAATTGCTGTTAATGTTTAATGCCCATTGATTCATCGTACCGTAACTGTCTGTTGTAGACCTGCAGTGGCCTACAATGTATGTAAAATCTCAATGGAACTCCATTTCACATAAAACACATATTATTGCTGTGTTTGCATAACCTTTTAAGAGTGTTTATTATTATTATTATTATTATTATTGAAATATTTAATTGTATAATGTATTGATGTTTTATTTGAGTTAAGTTATTTGACTATAGTAATACACTTACTATATAAACCTACCAGGCAAGCATGACATGACTTGGATGGAATATCAGAATTTCAGAGAATCAGGGCTGGTTAAGTGATTGTCATGCTAATATATATTTTACAGGGGTTTTGATCATATTTGGTATGTGCATATTTTATACAGTACCAGTTCTTTCTTTAACTGTAGGTGTATTTAAGGATTTTTTTTATTTTTTTTGGGTAAAGTGATTTTTGTGAACTAATGGACCGGTGGATATCATTGTTTGGAATGTGAAAAATTCTGTATACATTAGACATTAAGTCTAACTTACCTGTAATGTAATACATAATAATCATGCTGGTTGTCTGAGTTCTATGTATATTCATTAATTGTGGATGTGTCTTTTTTAGCACGGACAGGGGAGCTGATGGGAGAGTTTGGTCGGCTATATGAGCAGCAGTATGCAGTCGCTCTATTTAACAAGATGCGCTTTGACATCGAGGGTGGAGGAGGACCTCAGAATCAGCTCCTGCACAGGAAGGTAAAGCCCTTTTCTATTCCTCTTTTTCAGCTCAATTTGTCTTAATTTAAACAAATTAAATCAGGGTTATTTCTCATAGAACTGGTGGTCTGTAATGTCAAACCAGATTGGAATTGGGGATCATTTCTATGTTTGAAAACACATAGATTTGTTTATTTGAAATATATGTAGTATCATCACAGTATGACCCTTTAAAGTTGAGCACTTCATTTGTCCGTGTGTGTGTGTATGTCTGTAGACAGACACACTGGGTGGGCAAAATAAACACAAATTAAGTACTTCCAGTCTTAACATCTCTCTACATAATGTATAATTAGGTGCTGGTCCTTTACTGAAAATAGAGGGACAACTGTCTCTTTCTCACTGTCACTCTGCTTAACCCGTACTTTATTTAAACCACTCTTCAATTCTTGTGTTTCTTAGGTGCCTCTTAAGAATAAGTCCATCTTCTCAGGGGCTTTGTTCCAGTATCTAGAAGAGAACAAAAAATGGAGGAATCGTTTTCTGTTTATTCCTGATTCCTACAACATCAACTATTATGAAAACAAACAGGTAACGTGTGTAATAAAATAGAATGAATTGCTCTTCAGTGGTAATGTACTAATACATCAGTCAAGTTAATCTATTAATCTTAACTTTTTGGCCAAATTAAAAAATTGAAATTGGCTGATAATTGTCCATCCTGAAGGCACCATTAACTCTTTGATGATTCCAGAAGTTTAAATAAATTATTTATGTAATTCTTTTTTTAAAAATATATATTTTTATTTATTTACTCATTTATTCATTTGAAATAAAACTGCTTTCTTTATTCTTTATCTGTTTCTTTTAATTTAGGCCCATGACAGAGGGCTGCATCCTAAAGGCACCATTAACTGTGCTGGCTACAGGGTTCTGACCTCTATGGAGGAATATCTCGAGCTCCTTAACACCAGCCTACCAGGTCAGTCTGAAGGAGTGAGAGGAAAATGAAAACCTCAGGGAGGAAGAGAGTTCTTAATGAATTTTCCCGAAGGAAAGTTAACCTCTATAAAACTAAGCAAAAGTTACTGGCTCACCGGTTTTACTAGAGTCATGTCGTCATGACAGAGAAGTTGAAAGATTAGATAACTTTACAGTTAAGGTCAGTAAACGATTCAATCACACAAGACTCATATGAACATGTATAATGTTTAAGTCATGTAGTTATGACATTTAAGTACACCTATATTTGACTTCCACTTTAAGTGCCTTGCTATGACTAAAAAACATTTTTTGTATTGAACTTGCAGCCTTTCTTTTAAATAAATGTAGAGTTGAGCCAGAGTCTAGATAAGAAATGTTGAAATGGAGTGTAAAGTAATGGGCTGTGATCTTTGTATGTTGTTCAGCTGTAGTCATGATGACTATGGAGATATTCTCACTTTTAATAGAATACTGAATCGTGCAACATGCGTTTTTGCAGGTGTAAAAGCTAAAGTTGGCAGTTCTCCATTCCTGAAATGTGCGACGCAGTTTCCCCTCATTCTCTGGCATCCTTATGCTCGTCACTACTATTTCTGCGTGGTGACGGAAAAGGAGCAGCAAAAGTGGAACGCTGTCTTTCAAGACTGTGTCAGGCACACCAACAATGGTGAGTCTTAACCCTGTTCTTAAAAACAGCCATGCTAGTGTCCATGTTCCCCTCTGTCTCTTTAACACCCAGACGCATATTTAAAGCATGATTCGTTACTTCAGGTAATCGGCTTTCATTACGGTGATTGTTATTCTATTGTTTGTGAGAAGAAGCCGCTTTCAGACTTGCTATATTGACTGATGTGCTATTTCATAAATCAGCTCTTTTAGACATCACTTTATCAAAAAGGAAACTCGAGCGGAACGCTTGGCACGGTTGATGGTATTCATTTGGCCTGTTTGATAATAGAAAGAATTTTGCTGCTCAAGGCTGTAAAAAGAGTCAGATGAGATCATAGGGAAAGCTGGAGATGTGTTGTTATTCATTCTCTGTTTGTGAGCTCTGACTATTTATTCTGTAGAGCTTCTGTAACTTTATATAATTAGCAGAAATTATAGTATTTCACTCTTGTGTATGCCCATTAAATAAAATGTGATTTGAGCAGACCTTTATTTGTTGCATAATTCTAGTCAAAGTCAATTCCCAGGCTAGACATGTATGTGTTGCACAAAAATCTTGGTTGTATTTCTTGACGATATGCTTGGATCTAAGTTTACAAATCTTAGTCAAGCATTTGCTCATGTAAAAATAGTTACACCATGCCTAGGGCCATCAGAAAGTTCATTGTTACTGTGAGAGTTTCGCTCTTTCAAAGTGATGTCACTGTTAGATTACTTGATATGCTGTTTGTCAGCGCACTCAAACAAGAGTGTACTTGTCTATTGATGTGTATGTTAAGATTGTCCCAACTTATTATGGTTATGTCACCTACTTGGTGCACCCTTCATGTTGTTTTGCTTGATACTACACTTTTGAAAAATAGCCTGTTAAATTTGTGGTTTAAAAAATGGCAGCTGTGATTTACTAGAAATTAACTCAAAAAAAAAAAAAATGCTGTGCCAATATTTTCACTTTTGTAGGATGACATTGGTGCCTGTACAACTTGTAGCCATACATTTATTTAAAGGCAGGGTATGCAATTTTTCAAAAGCGTTTTAGAAAACTGAGTTGGGGCCAAGTACCAAAACAAACATGTAGCCAATCAGCAGTAAGGGGTGTGTCTACTCGTGATGTGGAGGAAAGAGCGTTCAGTGAACAGCCGAGCCACAGGAAGATGGAGATGGTGGATAAAAAACAAAAAGAGGAAAACGACTGCGGAACGATAAGGCAAGAAGTAGGACCCGTGTAAATATCGGATCAGCTTTCCAGCGCTGGAGAGAACTCAAGGAGCGGAAGGCCTGCGATCGGACGCCGAGGTTGCTTTGTTTCTTCCTGATAGGTGAGTAACACCGTGTCTACACCGGACACGCCGCGACGCAACAGCTAAAGCCTGCCTACACTGGACGCGTGTATTTCAGCCGAGAATGTAGTTGTTTAAAACTCAAATCTGCGGTTTATTTATAAAAACAGCGCCTATTTGAAAATGTGCTTCTCCGATTTCGGAGACGTGAGCTCCACGCATTCACCGGGCGCTCAGTGCTCATGTATCCCGACGAGAGGAGCATAACCTTGGCTAGTCCTTCTGACATTTGCCGCTGGCTCTGATGTCTCTGTAGTGGTTAAACATAAGATATAATTCGTTTCATAACCTAACGTTACGTCACCAGACCATTTGCCTAATCTTCTCGGTACTTTAGACTGCGATGGAAACGCAGACAGCAACAGGTCTGGGGGAAAAAAGTTCCTGGGACATATTGTTCCAGGTAATTTCGGTGGAAAAGCGGCTTATGTTTCACAGAACTAATCATTGCCTGGGTTGTGTAGGCTACATATATGTGGGGTGGATCTATCAAAATAGGGGCGAGACCCTTTTGGTGTAGGGGCGTGTTTGTTTTGGTGATTTCAAATATCAACATTGGCTTCCAGAAATTGCTTACCCTGCCTTTAAGTGATATAATGTTAATATACCAAGCTACTTGAACTACTAAAATCAACTTTTTACCTTAAAATGTACTGATAACCTGCATTAAATTACAAGTGGTACAAAGCCACATGATAAGTTTACACTGGCCACGATCTTAAGGTCCTTGCAATTCTCGTATACGTTTTTTCGTATTCGTCATTCTAAAAATTCATCGCATACTGAAAACTTGCACACGGAGTCCGACATGTATTAATCCGTTGCGAAAAAATTCACAAAACAATACAAAATGGAGTCTTCAAGCAGTGAGGAGAATTTTGCTGTCCTCTCTCTTAAAAAAAGAAAAAGAAAGAAGAAATATTGGGTCCATCCAATCCTGAGATAGCGTAGAGAGGAAGGAGAGTTCCACCTTCTTATATGTGGGATTATCCCAGGCGCTTCAAAGTGGCTCAGTTTGATGCTTTGCTAGCGATTCTGGAGCCACATAATAAAAAGAATACCACCAATTTCCGTGAACTCAGCTTCTAAATAAGGAGGTGGAACTCTCCTTCCTCTCTATATCTCAGGATTGGATGGACCCAATATTTCCATTCTTTTTCTCTTTTTAAAGGTCCTTGCACACGGAGTCTGAAATTTTACTATGCATTTTTTTCGTATTCGTCATCCTAAAAATTTGTCACAAGTGAGAGAACAACAAAATCATCTTCACTGCTTGAAGACTCCATTTTGTATTGTTTTGCTAATTTTTTCGCAACAGATTAATTAATACGCATCGGACTCAGCGTGCAAGGTTTCTGTGCGTGACAAACTTTTAGGATGACGAATACGAAAAAACGCATACGAAAATTTCTGACTCGGTGTGCAAGGACCTTTAGTGTGGAAAGACCTAACACGCATGACACTAAAATAATGGAATATTTACAAACATTAACAGAAACATTATGCATTGCTCTTCATTAACGATAAAAGAAAATGTAACTCAACACACTGTAATTTACATTTCTAATAACAAAAATAAGAAGAAACTAAATTGTTTATACAAAATATTATCATATGTGAGGTCACACAGGAACTTCTGGGAATGAACATAAATTATATGGTAATTCATAGTTTTTACTTCCACAAATGATAAATTAAACAGTAGTTTACAGTAAAAGTACATGTAATGTGATGTAATGTTTTTTTTTTTGCTGAATATGGTAAAATAACTTACATTGTGCTGGTTTTTACTGTAGCATTTTTACAGTCTTTTTCTGTAAAAATTAAAAACTTTTTTTTTTGCAGTGTTGGGTGGTTTCAAAGGAAGTGGTGTTGAGGGGGTCCCACTATGGTCTTCCTCTGGTATAACCTACCCAATGGGCATGGGAGAGAGAAGTCTGATGGGCTTGACACAGAAATTCAGTCTAATTATACTCAAGGTATTGTAGTTATTGGGTGTGAGGTTCTCTGTCTCATAGACGTCTTATGATGGCTTCTACGGCTGCTAGAGCTGCTTTCTCTCTGCTATAGTCCAGATTCCAGAGTGGTCACAGCTGGGGCTGTCAACCCATAATTCAGTTTGGATGGGAGGCTGCCGAATGCACGCTTGCGGCGAGGGAAGTAATGTCCCCTGGGGTATTAAGGCGGCCATCTGAAAGCGTGTGTGTGTGTGTGTGTGTGTGTTAGAGTTAGCCAAATCCCTGCTGCGTGTAGTATGTTCTGAATGCAAGCACATCTGCAGAGCCTTTTTTCCCAAATAAGGAACGGTTCAGTTCTGGTTAACTTATTTGCTATTCATTAGTCTAAGATGTTCCCTGACATATTTAAAATGTCAGACTGTCATTTTCTATTCTCGCTGTTTAATAAGAAGGTTAGCTGTTAGTGGAGTCTGTGCACTACTAGAGAGGTGACTGTGACCATTTTGACATTACAAAGAATCCATTTTTTTTCTCTCTCTCTCTGTTTATCACAGACACTAATAGGAGTGGATAGGATCTTCTGTGGCTTTCAATGAAGCATGCAGTAAACCACAGTGCTTAATTTCTGGAATTTATCTAAACGCTGTGCTTAAACTGTTCAGTTTCTGTATTGATTGCTTTTAACAGCAGAACAAACACTCTTTGTAGTGTTATGTAACTTAGGTCTGATTCATCGGTTGAAAAGATGTTGTTTCTGAGAGTATGTACCTGGTCACCATGGCAGTTTAAGGCAAGCCCTGCAGAAGGAGTATAGGTTTAAGTAATTCGTAATGGGCTGTTATTCATAATTTGACCACTGGTGTAATTGCCCTTCCCTTTTATCTGTCAAAATCACAGTTTCATTATGTAAGTACTGTAATTATGTTAAAGTGCTGTCTTGGTACAGAGTCATAATTTTGTGAGCTTGTGAATGGCAACGTTTCCTGCAACACTTTGAGCATTGCTGCTGTTAAATCTACTTTGCCACACCAAAAATAATCTTATTTAATCTGAGTTGTGCATGTGAGTTTGTAGTTCAAATTTAATGTGACAAGATGATAAGAAGTCATCAGTCTTTTTAATAATGAGTTGTCTGATTCACAACTCGCAACAAAAATTACATTTGAGCCAGTTCTCTTTAGTAAATCAGAAACATAAAACTCAGCCAGTATAGTCTGATTCATGGACAAACGACTCTAATGAAACGGTTCTTTTAATGATTCAAAACTCATTAGTTCAGTGGTTACTGGTTCAATCTGAAAAATCAACTGAATGAATTTACTTACTGAACGTTTTAATGTCAGTGATTTCTGTCGCAAAGTAAAGCAAGTTTTGAGTACTTTTTTTACGTTTTTGAAGCTTAAATCAGTACTGTTTAACCATATGACACCATGATGTAAAATATATTTGCAACATTTTTCGCAATATTCGCAAATTATTTTAAGACATTGCATATAATATAATATAATATAATATAATATGGATTAAAGCATTTTGGTTATAAGCTAAATTATTTCCTAGTAAAATCAGGATACTTTTATTTTTTACCTGACCATCAATATATTATTTAAATGTAGTTAAGTAGACTAATGTCTCTTTCTTTATTTGATATTTGATGACTCTAACAGAAGTCTTTTATTTCATGGGCACTGTGAATTTATTTGTCACAACATCTGCTGAGAATTAAAGCATCTAAACTGAAAACATGAGCCAGGCGCATGTCTTCGATATGGTTGTGGGTTGCATTGTGTCAGAACTGTGTTGGTTCAAATTGCACTTCTTCATAAAGAGCTAAATGTGAAGTGTAACTTAATATATTAAATTGCCTGTAACAGCTCATCTGTGTCTTAATTTGTCAGGACACTAGGATCCAGGAACATGCAGTGATCCAATAGGATGGTGTTATTCTGTGACTGGATGCCCAGAGGTGTAAACCCAAGCATGCTTGAACAGTGTTAGATCAGGGCTGGATCTTGACAAGTAACGGCATGTTTTTGGAAGTGCATCATTTACATGTACAATGTTTAAAACCACTTAATCATAAGGCTGTTGGAGAAACCATGCATTTCTACTGTACGATGCTAGATCTTGCTGTAAGTATCCTGGCTTGTTGAGTTCTGTGGGCCCGTGCTGTCATGAGCAATCTGTTTGTACTGGTGGCCCAGTAAAGTCTGGAATGCAACAACAATTAATTTAACCGTTGTTTTGTTTGTCTGTTCTTTCTGTGTGATTTTTGGCTTGGGCAAGAGAGGCTTTAAAGGAATAGTTCACCCAAAAATGAAAATTTGCTGAAATGTACTCACCCTCAGGCCATCCAAGATGTAGATGAGTTTATTTCTTCATCGGAGCAGATTTGGATAAACGTAGCATTACATCTCTTCATTGGATCCTCTGGACTTCTGCAGTGAATGGGTGCTGTCAGAATGAGAGCTGAATAAAAACATAACTAATCCACATGATTAAGTCCATCAATTAATATCTTATGGAGTGAAGTGTTATTATGGATTATGGACTTATATTTTGGCCAGAAGTGGCCATTTAAAGTCAAAATGCCTTGATGGATTTGTTTCTTACAAGCGCGCAGCTTTTCATTTAAGACATTACTTGATGGACTGAAGTCTGTCTGGATTGTTGTGATGTTTTTATCAGCTGTTTGGACTTTCATCTGACGGCACCCATTCACTGCAGAGAAACTATTGATGGGTAAGTGATGTAATGCTAAATTTCTCTGAATCTGTTCCGATGAAGAAACCAAATAATTTACATCTGGGATTGCCAGAGATTGGATACATTTTCAGCAAGTTTTCTTCATTCTTATATTCTTTTAATGTCTAAAAAGGAGCAAAACAGCTTTTGTGCAGGTCACAAGTCTGTCTTTGGTGAAAATTCTGTTATTTATGGTCATGAGATGGTCTTCACAGATTTGCTAGACTGTCCCACAGAGCATTATAATGTATATGGTACATGTCAGCCTTGAGGGAACGTTTTATTGGGCAACTGAACAGGTTTACGAGTATGTTAATGAATTAAATCCAGGTGGTTTAAAACCTCTCCAGTGTCCAGGCGCAAAGTTGCTCTTTGAAAGCCTATTGAATGTCATTGTAAAGGCCTTAAAATGACAACCTGACAAAAGCTACACAAATATGTGGAAATAGTCAGAATAATTTGAATTCCTGTACAATGAGTATTTATGCACAGTTACATTATGACTGAAAGGGATAAAAATGTGAAACCTCAAAGCTTGAACTTAGCCTGGTGTTATCCAACCTAAGTCTCATGTTGTGCAAGGTATTTATCAGCTCATTGGTGTCATAGGGTTATTAGGGCATGGTGTGTAAAGAGTTTTTGGACTGACTTGAGATCAGTTGTTTTTACAGTGACCGCGCCAGAATAAGTGACCCGTAAAGTTTCTCTAGTTTTTGCATAACATTTCTCGGGTTCTCCCCAGATGTTCATAAACATGTTCATTTCATTTCATTTCTATGCCAGAATAAGTGACCCATAATATATGTTCTTGTGTTTGTGTAACACCTCTCTAGTTCTTCCTATGTGTTCATGAATATACTTACCTATGTGCATTTATTTTATTATTTTACTTTTACTTTATTTGACTCACCTGAATGAACGACCCAAAACTCTTGTTTTCGCATAACACTCTCTGGTCCTCTCCGCACATCTTCGTAAATACACTTACCCATGTGTGCATGCACTCACAAATGCGTCAAGCTGTGCTGATTTGGAGTGCTGGACTTCCTGCCTGTTCTCCTCCAGCCCCCCACACCCAGCCTGCTCGAACTTCCTCTCTTTGTAAGGGTTCAGGCACTCGTGCACGCATACTGTATGTACAGGAGGCTTTTACAACATGTGTGTGTGATCATAACTGACATATAGATGTGAAGCACATTGTCAAAGTACTGAACTCAAGACAACTTGTCTTCAAATTGTGTTTGATTCACACATCAGATACATCATTTCTCTAAGACTCGTCAGTATACTTTGGTAACTATGGCATTGTTTAGGGAATTACCTTGGTAACTGATGAGGCAATGCTTCCTGTTTACCACAGTGACCAAAGCAGATTGAAGTCTGTCTGTGGTTTGATGGGAAATATGATTGTGAGACGTGCTTGTGGGTGTGTGTATATATATATATATATATATATATATATAAATATGACCCTTCTTTCATTTTTTGTCACTTGGTCTTTTCACTTCTCTAAATCGAGAGGAACTGTGCCATGTTATGTTGTCATTAGAGATTAATGTCTAATGGTGTCTGATTGTTCATTATTTGTTAAAAATATAAAGGTTTGTTACCTGCATATGCTGAATATGATGATGATCATAATGATAACATCCTGTTCTCTTGCTCAGGACTGCCTGAGGAATGTAAAGTTCAGACCCCCGCGTTCACAGATGCAGTGCGACTCTATCGACAGGCTCATGGTCACTATGGAACCTGGGACATGATGTGTGGGACGCCTCCACAGGTAAAACGCACACATATACTTTTACGAATCCTGGGCAGCTCTTGTAAGATTCTTTTTGTTCTAGAACAGGAGTTCTCAACATTTTTAGGGGGGGTTCTTAAGCACTTTAGAAGTTTCAAAATAGAAGTAATGTTCTTTGAAGATATTTATTTATTACAGTAAATATATATTATTATAAATTATTATAATATAAATAAATAGATTAAACATTTATTTTATTATTTTTATTTATTTTAATTTTTTCATAATGCAGATTTTTACAAAGAGTTTTAGGGTATATGTTCAACAATGCTCAAATTTTTTTTTATAGAAATCTCCTCTGATACCTGTTTGCGTTTCTAGTGACCCTAAATTAAGGTTGAGAACAGTATGATAAATCTACAGTAAATCTTTTTTTAAATTTTTTTTTTTACTTACACAGTAATTGTTTGTGTTATAATAGAATACAGATGAAGGTCAGAGCTAAATTGATTCACAGGAGGTGACCCGTTTCAAATCATGGTGTCCCTGTAGAAAAGATTTTGTGTGGTGTCAGAGAAAGAGCGAATGGTATTCCTGGTAGGGTGGGGGTTTATAGGTATCCATCAGCTGTACTTCATAAAATATTGCTCAGCCATTGCAATTAAAATATGTACATTATGCTAGATTACCATTCATACAAACAACACAATAAGTGAATAACTAAAATATAGAGTGCATTCTGACCTTGATGTGCGGGAAAATCTTTTAAAACTCTGTAACAATTGAATCTTTTATACTACAGTTATACTGTGGCTAATTAACCAGCTTTATCAGATAATCTGATAAAGAATTATCTTAAAAGTATAAAGCTAAAAAATGTAGCATTGTCAGTGTTTAACCTGTGATCCTCCTGCCAGTATCACAGTAGTATTATTTTCCTTCTTAGCTGAGTTCTTTAACGCCATTGTTTTCTCTCTGGAATGAGTGAAACAAATAAAAAGAGAGACATCATGTGAAAGTCATAGAAGTGTGTCCTCCTGTAACTTGTGACTCTAAAACCATGTTCACAATATTTCTAGTTGAGTAATAGAGGTTAAGCCTACACAGGTTTATTTTTCTATATAGTCCTGTAGGCTTTGGAAGGATGTCACATTAACTAGTTTAATGATATATGATCAGCATCCAGACGAGTCTGGCAATAGTAAAATTGTAATGTGCTTGAAGCAAGCCAGGTTTCCTGTTACATCTTAAATACATGATGGGAGTGAGTTAACGTACTCTCCAGGCCTATATGATCCGGATGCGTCACTCAAATACATGCGGTGTGCTTGCACAACTTTGATTTTTAAGAATTGATGTTGATTGTAATATAGGCACATGTTAAAGTGTTGTTTTATCATCACACCCATTCAGTTTATGATTGTTTTCCCAGATCCTTGCCAACCTTGTCATGGAGACCCTCCTCCCTGAGATGAGAGACCTCATCACTCCCAAACTGAAGGGCAAGATGCATGAGAGACAGAGGAATTGGATGCTGGTACTTTACACTTTTTAGATTTACTAGTGCTGCTTGGAATCTGTAAGTTTTTTTTTATTATTATTTGTTGTTGTTTTTTACAGCAGAGTATAATATAGCGTTTCTAAAACAACCTGGATGTTACAGGTGGCTTACAGTGGCTTCTGTTTCATTTTTGGCCAGATATCAGATGCAGTGTACGGGCTGGTTCAGAGCCAGACTCAGGCGCAGTATGAAGCAGTAGTGCAGAGCTGTGAAGCAGGTCGCCCCCCACTGGAAACCACCATTCGCACAGACATGGACCAGATCATCACTTCCAAAGAACATGTGACCAGCAAAATAAGAGGTAGATTTAACTGAGTGACACAGATGTCGACCTGGAATTAAAACTGCCAAACATTTATCTGAGGAAAACTGACATTGAATCATATTAAGTTTCTAGTGATCGACTTTCAAGGAAGCTTGTTTACAAGGAAATATGAAAAGAGGCGGATGACAGATGTCACATTTTGACAGCTTACCTTAAGTGATATTGATGAATGAGGTGATTTCAGAAGTGTTCATATGACATCTTTTCCTGCTTATCCTTCCTGCTTTATTTATCAAT